>CM045898.1:497195-548840 GCA_025169545.1 Anguilla japonica
ATGGGTTTGGTGGTAAACAAGCAATGTTATCTGCAACTGGCCCACTATAATGTGGATGCCTCAGGGGGGGTAAACTGTGGCTCTCATGTTTTCCAACATGTTTCACGTGTACATTAATAGTTATATTTATCTATTTGTAGTAATGAATATTGAACGTTTTAAAAACGTATAGATGTTTATGGACCGAAGAACATGTCAGGTGAGGTAAAGTGCACCACAAAAATGCTGTTTTTTGTGTTTGCAGATGAAATTAATATGTTTGCAAATCAGATAAGTTCATCAAATGGAAAGGGTTATTAGAGCCCAGTAATTGCCTTAGACTTTTGTGTATTAGTCAGAATACTTAATGAACTTAATTACACACCCCCCTCCCTGTTTTGTGTGTTACATCTCAGGAATGCGTACGTACATATGTATCAACTGCCAAGGTGGACAGTGTCACAGCTGTGAATTTGTGCGTGTGTGTGCACCCATGTGTGTGTGCGTGGGTGTGTGTGTGTGTGGTTTCTCCACAGGCTGGGTTGGTGTAATCTCACAGAGGGCTGCTGTGATGTTCTGGCCTCAGTCCTGCGTTCTCCTCACTCAGAGCTGAGAGATCTGGAGCTCAGAGACAACGAGCTGCAGGATTCAGGAGTGAGAGCGCTCTCTGCTGGACTGGAAGACCCACACTGTAAACTGCAGAGACTGGGGTGAGTACAAACACACAGCCCTTAAATAAATAAGGGCTACAATGTGACTAAATACAACACACAACATGTCAATGTTTCTAATGTGAAAACAGACACTCCACAGAACTGAAACAGCATGTTCCTGTTCTTCGTCTTGGAAGAATAAGACTACACACAAATGAAGAAAATGAATTAATCCTGTTTCCTGAACTGTAGTGGGGTGTACATTACATTACATTTATTTGGCAGATGCTTTTATCCAAAGCGACGTACAAAAAGTGCATTTCATGGTCATAGACAACTGCTAAACACAGGTTCAGTAAGGTACAATACTTATTTTGTACAGCTATTTCTAGCCAAGAACACAGTTTAGTTCACACAGTGAACACTATTCAGACCTAACCTATGCAAAGCCAACTAGACAGAAGAATAAGCTACAGTATTAGGACAAATACAAATTACCAAAAAGTGCTGGGATGGGGCAACATGTAACAAGTGTCATGAAAAAAGAAAAAGGGGGGGGGGGATTTAGACTGAAATATACAGCGTGGTGGTGGTTAGTCCAGGTATAGTCTGAAGAGATGAGTCTTCAGGCCACGGCGGAAGATGGGTAGTGAGGGGGAGGTTTGGAGAAGGGACAGGGAGTTCGTTCCACCACTGGGGAGCTAGGGTGGAGAAGCTCTGTGATCCCTTTGGGCGGGTGGGAGGGGTTACATGGCACCCTGCTGCTGCAGAGCGGAGTGGTCGAGCAGGCACATAGAATCGAGTCATGTCCTGCAAGTAGATGGGGACTGTCCTTTTGGCAGCAGTGTAGGCAAGGGTCAGGGCTTTGAACCGGATCCTGGCAGCGACCGGTAGCCAGTGGAGTGATCGCAGCAGAGGAGTGACGTGGGAGAATTTGGGAAGGTTGAAGATGAGTCGGCCAGCAGCATTCTGAATCATCTGTAGTGGATGTATGGCACAAGCTGGCTGGCTTGCAAGGAGAGAGTTGCAGTAATCGAGGCGAGAGGTCACCGTAGCCTGGACGAGCAGCTGGGTGGAGCGCGTCGTCAGGTATGGTCGAATCCTTCTGATGTTGTACAGAAGGAATCTGCAGGACCGTGATGTTGCCTTGATGTGCTCCTTGAGGTCCAGTTGGTCATCCAGGACCACCCCCAAGCTCTTGGCAGAGTGAGAGGCAGTCACTGTGGTGCCATCAACCATGATTGAGAGCTCACAAAGTAAGGAGGTCTTGCACGGGAAGAAGAGCAGCTCAGTTTTGTTGAGGTTGAGCTTCAGATGGTGGCTGGCCATCCAGGTGGAGATGTCAGCCAGGCAGGAAGATATCTTATCATTGACCTGTGTGGCCGAGGGGGGGAAAGAAAAGATTGTGTGTCATCTGAGAAGCAGAGGCAGACCCCCCTTCCAGGTGACCTGGTAGGACCTATCTGCAAGATAGGAAGCGAACCAAGACAGGGCAGTCCCGGCTGCCCATCCCAGCCAAGGTGGAGAGGAGTATTTTATGGTTGGACCGTGTCGAGAGCTGCAGACAGGTCAAGAAGGATCAGGACAGAGGAGAGGCGTGAGGCTCTTGCAGTGGCAAGTGCCTCCGTCACAGCTAGGAGTGCAGTCTCTGTTGAGTGCCCGGATCGGAAGCCAGACTGAGGGTCTAGCAGGTTGTTCTGATGGAGAAAATAGGTTAGTTGTTTAAGAACTGCTCGTTCAAGGGTTTTGGAAAGAAAGGGTAGAAGCGATACGGGTCGATTATTCATGACATCGGAGGGGTCTGAGGTGGGTTTTTTGAGAAGTGGGGTAACACGAGCCATCTAAAAATCAGAGGGAACATGACCAGAGGAAAGAGAGGAATTAACAATGGAGGACAGATAGGGAAGGAACTCGCTGGAAATGGATTGGAGAACTGTAGATGGGATGGGGTCAAGTGGACAGGTGGTTGCACGATGAGAGGTGATGAGTTGTAGTACATCGGAATCCTCCAGCATCTCAAAGGAGGTCAGTGTGGCTGCGGGTTTGTCCCGGGGGGTTGGGGGGCTCACTGGATGGGCGAAGGAGTTCCGGATTGTAGCCACCTTTCCTTCAAAGGCGGCCAGAAAGTCATCTGCGGAGAGGGAAGAGGGAGGTGGGGGTGGAGGAGGAATGAGGAGGGAAGAGAAGGTGGAGAATAGTTTGCGTGGATTAGAGAAATGCACTGATCTTAGATTGGAAAAATGAGGCTTTAGCTGACGTGAGGGCAGATGTGAAAGTCGCCAGCAGGGTATGATATGCGGTCAGGTCATCGGAGGATCGGGATTTCCTCCACTTCCTCTCTGCAGCCCGCAGTGATGTTCTGCTGGAGCGTAGTGACTCAGTCAGCCATGGGCAGGGGGGGTGAGGAGCGTGCTGGTTTGGAGACAAGAGGACAAAAGTGAGTCGAGGGACTGGGAGAGGCAGGAGTTGAAGGTGGAGGTAGCAAGATCAACTGGCAGGTTAGAGAAAGACGCAGGAGGGGGAAGTGTAGACAGAGCAGTGGAGATGAGGGAGGATTGTGACAGAGTAGAGAGATTTCTCCTGAAAGTTGCTGTGGGTGAGCTGTTGGATGAATTGAGGGGGAGTTAGTAAATAGGAGAGGGAGAAAGAAAGAAAGAAGTGGTCTGAGGACATGGAGTGGGGAGTCACTGTAAGTTGGGGAATGGAGCAGCTTCTGGTGAATACAAGGTCTAGTTGGTTACCAGCCTTGTGTGTGTGGGGGGGGGGGGGGGAGGACATATCATTTCTTTTTGCAAAGCGTTTTATTATGAGAGTGGGAAATGCGAAGTTACCCTGTAAGAAACGGTTGTGGATTATGGCTGTCCTTGTGTGAATTTGTAGTCTGATGAGCGTGTACTGTTTAGCAGTTTCGGTTTGCTATATATGTAAAACAGTGGCTGTGACAAAGGGTGTGGTGGCGTAAATGTAAACGCAACAGAAACGCAGGTGAAATATGGCCAGTGTATGTACTCACGGATTTGACGGCCATCCAACAAGCCTTGATTGACAAAAGAATCAGCAAGCCCGTTGAATCAGCTGCCTAGGTCGCAACTTGTGTACCCTTCTGTCCTGCTCTGTTGTCTGTTATTTCGTGGAGATGCACTTTTAGTGTTTGTAAGGTTTATAAGGCATTTTGATGGGCTTATCTGCAGGTGGGAATCCTGTTCGCTGTTTTGCTAAGCTAGAACCAGAAAACTTGATAGTGGAGAATAGGAGCAGATGCATATGTCCCAGTAGGCTTTGCATACGAGAAAATAACAACAGTGTGAGAGAAATTAGGATGAAATGATGAAATTGCGTAGTTGAAACAATATGTTTTTAGCAGAATGGGCATGTAGGTGAGGTTGACATGATCACAGACTATAGTGCGGAGTAAATAAGTGACCATGAGCAAGCTTAGTTTCCTTATGGAATGGTATATATAACAGTCGGTATAATGCATTAGCTGTTAAAGTGGAGGGTTAAGTAACGTGTGACATCTATTGCACTAATGTGCTTTTCTCATGTTCAGTACTAGTAGTTATACTTATGAGTGACTCATGGTTTTAAATGTAATGTTTTAATGGGGAGTTGCAGAACGTACATACGTAGTAATTGTTTGTATGTGGCTAGATAGAGAACAGGGCGAGGTGGTAATCCTTGGTACATGAATGTAGAAACGTGGCGTTTGCTGATAAGAAGGTTTTGTACGGTAGCCAAGTGAAGAAATATAGTTAGTAGAAATGGCACAGCGGTGAAATGGTGTAACTTTAATAAAAGGAATACATTTGCCGTCATGAAATGCATATGAGTGGCCGTGAGTGAGTTTTGGTAAAGCAAATATAAAGCGTAAAGAAAACGTTAGTGTGTAAAAGAGGAAATTATCTGCCTGAGGGCGAGGCGGGATTCAATCCTTCAACCGGAGGTTTACCAGTCTGTGACTTTGTTAGTGCAGCACCATGACATAGCTATGCAATGCGCGAAATGTCATTAGCAAACCTGTCCGTGGTTTTAAAGAAGAACACAAGCCAGTAAGCACAGAAGAGCTCCCGTTGAATCCATATGGCTTCGCAATATTGTAGCCGGTTAATAACTGAACGTGCAGACGGTACGTCATAATGCAGTTCGGTGAACGGCGGGTAGATATGGTGCAAAAGCAATAATTGAGAAGTAGTAGACAATTATCAGTGAGGGTAAAAGCAGGTTAAAAAAACATGCCCCTAGCTGGGCTTAAACTTACAATCCTGTGTTTCCAAGACTGGGACCTTACCCACTAGGCCACAGCCAAATTAGCTGTTTAAACTGGAAATGTTTCAGAGTAAAAAGGTATGGGTATTTTGTGTGTGTATGCGAGTTTTTGATTGGGTCGTGAGGATGAGGATTTGGCTGGTGTCGGTAAAATGTCCAATGGGGAGACATGTTGTTAGTGGGATAGGCGGCAGGAAAAATAAGAATGAGAAGAAGAAGAAAGAATAAGAAGGAGAAAACGCAAAATCCCCTTAGTTTGGGGCTTTATTGTGTGGACATGTGAAGTTGTTTATGAAATCTGTCTGTTGAAATGGGGTCAGAATGTACAGAATTTAATGTTTTTAAGGGCTGAGTGTCTGTGGCTGTTGTGTGTCAAACACTGCTATGTGTTTGACACACAGCCCTGTTAGTTTATATTAATGTGTGTAACAGTCTGTTATGTGTTTGACACACACAGCCCTGTTAGTTTATATTAATGTGCTGTAAGGTGTGTAACACACTGCTATGTGTTTAATACACACACAGCCCTGTTCGTTTATATTAATGTGTGTAAGGTGTGCAACACACTGCTATGTGTTTGACACACACAGCCCTGTTAGTTTATATTAATGTGTGTAAGGTGTTTAACACACTGCTATGTGTTTGACACACACACAGCCCTGTTAGTTTATATTAATGTGTGTAAGGTGTGTGTGTCCTTCTCTTTACAGGCTGTCAGGCTGTAGAGTCACACAGAGAGGCTGTGATTCTCTGGCTTCAGCTCTGTGTTCAAACCCCTCACACCTGAGAGAGCTGGACCTGAGTTACAATCACCCAGGAGACTCAGGAGTGAGAGCGCTTTCTGCTGCTAAGCTGGACACACTCACACTGCTGTAAGTACACACAGTTTCCACACGCACACATATACACTCACAAAACGGGTTGGGGGGGCATGGAGGGCACTGTACAATCCAGCATAACCCAAGAGGGTTGGGGATCTACAGTGGAGGGTGCTGCATGGGATCACTGCAGTAAATAGTTTTATTTCTGTGATGAACCCGGCAGGATCCCACCATTGTCCACTCTCTATGGAGAGAGAAACTGTTTATCATAGTTTTTTGGGGTGTGCCAGACTTTAGCCTCTCTTTTCTTTTTTGGGAAGTTAATTTTGGTTACTGGGGGAAACATTTACAAGTAAGATTTTTATCCTTGATTTCCAATAAAATCAAAGACAGATGAGGGCCAGCTCATTAATTTAATTTTGAGGCGAGAATAGCTGTTTCTACAATTAGGAAAAATATGATTGGCGGAGGGGACAGGCAAGATGTGGTTGTTGTAGTTAGGGGTTTGATCAGGGACACAGTGATGGTGGAGTTTCAGTATTACAAAGCAATGGAGAATGTGAGTGTGTTTCAGTGTGTGTGCGTGTTATAAGGGTGTTTTATGTTCAGTGGAGGGAGGGGAGCTATTTTTGCACATGGAATAGGGTGAGGGAATGGAATAAGTTTCCTTTGTGACAGATTTGTGTTTTTTCATATGATCTTGGTTTTGTGTTTTATTGTGTTTTTGTTTTTATTTATGTGATGTCATTGGTGTGTTGAGAGTGGAAATAAAGGATGGTTAAAATTCAAAATTCTGTTCTGCTGTTCTTACAGTGTGGACCATGGAGGAGAGAACAGGACCAAACCAGGACCCAGGAAATGTGAGTGTGTATCGACACAGAACACTTTCCATGTGTACACACTCTGCTGTGTGTGTGTGTGTGTGTGTGAGAGAGAGACTTCTCTCTTACACACATAAACACACAAACAGAAACACTCATGTACACAAACACACACACAGAGGTACTATCACAGCTCTCTCTCTCACACACACATAATGAGGTGAATATTAATAATGATTATTAATCTCATTAATGTCTCTGGTTTGCAGACGGCTGTCAGCTCACACTGGATCCAAACACTGCTCACAGAGGGCTGGCTCTGTCTGAGGGGAACAGGAAGGTGACACACACAGAGTGGAAAGAGGAGCCATATCCTGATCATCCAGAGAGATTTGAGCACTGGCCCCAGTTTATATGCAGAGAGAATGTGTGTGGGTGCTGTTACTGGGAGGCTGAGTTGAGTGTGGCTAAGGGGGCATGGGTTCATGCAGCAGTGACATATAAAGGAATCAGCAGGAAAGGAAAGAGTAATGACGGTAGGCTTGGATTCAATAAAAACTCCTGGAGTCTGGAGTGCTTTAATAAGGGAGACTCTGATAAAATCACATACTCTGTCTGGCACAATAATAACCAAACATTCTTACCTGCCCCCACCTACTCCCCCTACCGCAGAGCAGGAGTGTGTGTGTACAGGGTGGGAGTGTATGTGGACCGTCCGGCCGGCACTCTGTCCTTCTACAACGTCTCTGACTCTGACACACTGACCCTCCTGCACAGATTCCACACACACTTCACTCAACACACAACCCTCCATGCTGGATTTAGAGTGTGGGGTGGCTGCTCACTGTCCCTCTGCCAACTGAAGTAGAGACACACACACGTGCGTGCGTACACACACACATGCACACACACACACACACTCATATACACACACACCGCGTGCACACACAAACATGCACACACACACACACACACACCATACTCATATACCCACTCACACACACACACTCATATATACACACACCGCACGCACAAACTGCACACACACACACTTACACACACACACACACACCACACTCATATGGCCCACTACACACACACACACCACACACACTCATATATACATACACAAAACACACACTCCCACACACTCACATATCCACAAAGACACACACACACCCACACATCCCACACACACAACACACACACACACACACACACACACACCTGTCTGTGCTGGATTTAGAGTGTGTGACTCCTCAGTATCCCTTTGCTCACTGAAGTAGAGACACACACGCACAAACTCTCTCACACACACTCCAGCACACACACATACTCTCACACTCACCCTCTCTCTCACACTCACACACACTCACAAATACACACACTGATGCACACTCATGCACACACACTTGCACACCCACGCATGCACACACTCATGCACACACACTCACAAACTTACACACACATACACACTCTCTCACACCCAATCACACACATGCACACACACACCTACACACATAGACACACACAATCTCTTGCACACACAAACACACACATTCACCAGTGCACTCTCAGGTGCACACACACATGCGTGCATATGTACCACATGCTCATAACCGTATGCACACACACACACACACACACACACATTCTCTCTCTCTCATACGCAGTCACACACACATTCACACAAACTCACGCACACACACACACACAAACTCATGCACTCACGCACACACATGCGTGCAGAGACACAAACATGTGTTAACACACACGCTCTCATTCCCATATGCATGCATACACATGTATAAACACACATGCATTCTCTTGCCCATACACACACGCGCACACACACTCATGCACTCACACATACGCACTCACACACGCACACACACTCATGCACTCACACATACGCACTCACACACATGCGCACACACATACATGTGTGCACACACAATATACACATGTATACACAAACATTCTCATACCCATACACACACACACACATCCACATTCACAAAGGCACTGTCACATACCCACACACACACACATACATATTCAAACACTCATTCTCAATCGCGCACACACACTCACATCCACAGTAATTCACTCAAACAGATGCTCGCACACATTCACAAATGCACGCACACACGCCCACACACATTCACACAAACGGACACTCACACACATGTATAAACACACACACACACACACACATTCTCTTACCCATACACACATGCACCCGTGTGCACGCACACACATACTCACGCACTCACACACATGCACACACATACTCAGATCCGCAGTCACTCCCACAAACATACGCACTCACACACACATTCACAAATACACACACACAAACACAATACACATGTGATTTTATATTTTACATTTATGCAATTTATATTTTATCCATATATTATATTATCAATCAATGTATATTATCAATACATTTATATTTAAAATGTTCAAGGTGTGTTTTATGTACTTTTGATTATTAAAACATTAATATAACATTGAGTGTAATAATGGCAAAATATGGCAGGATAAAATGTTTTTGAAGTATTAACTCTGTCTCCTGTATCTGCATCTTTGTATAAAAGAAGCCAATGGCAAACTCCTCCACTTAAATGTGCATTTTACTAGTTTTTACAGTTGCTTTCATTCATTTTCGCGAGAGCTCCAATGTGCAAATTTCTGTGGGCAAATGCAGCTGGTAGGGAGAATGCAGAATGATCACTGTGGCCAAGCCATATGGATTCAACGGGAGCTCTTCTGTGCTTTCTGGTCTGTGTTCTTCTTTAAAACCACGTACAGGTTTGCTAATGATATTTCACGCATTGCATAGCTATGTCATGGTGCTGCACTAACAAAGTCACAGACTGGTAAACCTCTGGTTGAAGGATTGAACCCCGCCTCGCTCTCAGGCAGATAATTTTAACTACATTTCTTCACTTGGCTACCGTACAAAACCTTCTTATCAGCAAACGCCACGTTTCTACATTCATGTCACCTCGCCCTGTTCTCTATCTAGCCACATACAAACAATTATTACATATGTACGTTCTGCAACTCCGCATTAAAACAATACATTTAAAATCATGACTCACTCATAATTATAATAACTAGTACTGAACATGAGAAAAGCACATCAGTACAATAGATTTCACATTACATAACCCTCCACTTTAACAGCTAATACTTTATACCGACTGTTATATATACCGTTCATTAAGGATACTAAGCTCGCTCATGGTCACTTCATTTACTTCGCACTATAGTCTATGATCATGTCAACCTTCACCTACATGCCCATTCTGCTAAAAACATATTTTCAACTATGCAATTTCATCATTTCATCCTAATTTATCTCACACTGTTGTTGTTTTCTCATATGCAAAGCCTGTTGGGACATATGCGTCTGCTCCTATTCTCCACTATCAAGTTTTCCGGTTCTAGCTTAGCAAAACAGCGAAGAGGATTCCCACCTGCAGATAAGCCTATCAAAATGCCTTATAAACCTTACAAACACTAAAAGTGCATCTCCACGTATATTATCAATACATTTATATTTCAAATGTTCAAGGTGTGTTTATGTACTTTTGATTATTAAAACATTAATATAACATTGAGTGTAATAATGGCAAAATATGGCAGGATAAAATGTTTTTGAAGTATTAACTCTGTCTCCTGTATCTGCATCTTTGTATAAAAGAAGCCAATGGCAAACTCTTCCACTTAAATGTGCATTTTACTAGTTTTTACAGTTGCTTTCATTCATTTTCACGAGAGCTCCAATGTGCAAATTTCTGTGGGCAAATGCAGCTGGTAGGGAGAATACAGAATGATCACTGCAGTGTACTTATTTCCTTTCATTACTGTAAACAATGATTAGTTGAGTTTCCTCATTTATTGGGTCAGGATTGTTTTTTTTTTGTTTTTTTTAAATCTGTTGCTTTAATTTTCTGTATTTTCAGACAGCAATCTTCAATGATTAAACCTGAATTATAAAAAATATCAGATGTGTTGGTGTTATGATTTATTATTGTGTGATGTATTGAAATCCTGTGACACAGTAGTACTTATTTCATATTCTGATTGGGATTATGTTTGGGCTCAATATTAGTAGATCAGCATGGGGCTAAAATCTGCACAGTTGAAGCAATGAAATTCATGTACAGTAGTGGAAATAAAATCTGTTATAAGAAAAGTTGTGTAGTATCTGATGAATGCTTGCTTCTGTTACTGTAGTGTAACCACAACTCAATACATTTTGAAAAGTCACTGCTTGTCTATTGAGCTGGTATATTGGGATGGCAGGTATGCCATCCCGCCAAGTTACGCCTTGGCGGGGGCATGCCCCATACCTATACAGCACCGAGAGTTTGGCACTTTTCAGGGTTCCCCACAGAAATAACCACAACAGCCACAGACACTCAGCCCTTAAAAACATTTAATTCTGCACATTCTGACCCCATTTCAACAGACAGATTTCATAAACAACTTCACATGTCCACACAATAAAGCCCCAAACTAAGGGGATTTTACGTTTTCTCCTTCTTCTCTTTCTTCTTCTTCTTCTTCTCATTCTTATTTTTCCTGCCGCCTATCCCACTAACAACATGTCTCCCCATTGGACATTTTACCGACACCAGCCAAATCTTCACCTTCATGACCCAATCAAAAACTCGCATACACACACAAAATACCCATACCTTTTTACTCTGAAACATTTCCAGCTTAAACAGTTAATCTGCCTGTGGCCTAGTGGGTAAGGTTACAGTCTTGAGAACATGGGGTCTTAGGTTCAAGCCCAACTAGAGACATGTTTCTTTAACCTGCTTTTACCCTCACTAATAATTGTCTACTACTTCTCAATTATTGCTTTTGCAATATATCTACCCGCCGTTCACCGAACGTATACACTGTATTATGACGTACCGTCTGCACGTTCAGTTATTAACCGGCTACAATATTGCAAAGCCATATGGATTCAACGGGAGCTCTTCTGTGCTTTCTGGTCTGTGTTCTTCTTTAAAACCACGTACAGGTTTGCTAATGATATTTCACGCATTGCATAGCTATGTCATGGTGCTGCACTAACAAAGTCACAGACTGGTAAACCTCTGGTTGAAGGATTGAACCCCGCCTCGCTCTCAGGCAGATAATTTCCTCTTTTACACTAACGTTTTCTTATGCTTTTATATTTGCTTTATCAAAACTCACTCACGGCCACCCATATGCATTTCATGACGGCAAATGTATTCCTTTTATTAAAAAGTTACACCAGTTCACCACTGTGCCATTTCTACTAACTTCATTTCTTCACTTGGCTACCGTACAAAACCTTTTTATCAGCAAACGCCACGTTTCTACATTCATGTCACCTCGCCCTGTTCTCTATCTAGCCACATACAAACAATTACTACATATGTACGTTCTGCAACTCCCCATTAAAACAATACATTTAAAATCATGACTCACTCATAATTATAATAACTAGTACTGAACATGAGAAAAGCACATCAGTACAATAGATTTCACATTACATAACCCTCCACTTTAACAGCTAATACTTTATACCGACTGTTATATATACCGTTCATTAAGGATACTAAGCTCGCTCATGGTCACTTCATTTACTTCGCACTATAGTCTATGATCATGTCAACCTTCACCTACATGCCCATTCTGCTAAAAACATATTTTCAACTACGCAATTTCATCATTTCATCCTAATTTATCTCACACTGTTGTTATTTTCTCATATGCAAAGCCTGTTGGGACATGTGCGTCTGCTCCTATTCTCCACTATCAAGTTTTCCGGTTCTAGCTTAGCAAAACAGCGAACAGGATTCCCACCTGCAGATAAGCCTATCAAAATGCCTTATAAACCTTACAAACACTAAAAGTGCATCTCCACGAAATAACAGACAATGGAGCAGGACAGAAGGCTACACAAGTTGCGACCTAGGGAGCTCTAATTCTACAGGCTTGCTGATTCATTTGTCAATCAAGGGTCGTTGGATGGGCATCAAATCCGTGAGTACATACACTGGCCATATTTCACCTGCGTTTCTGACGTGTTTACACTTACGCCACCGCACACTTTGTCACAGCCAATGTTTTACATATATAGCAAACCAAAACAGCCAAACGGTACACGCTCATCAGACTGTACAAATTCACATAAGCCACAAGCCACAACTGTTTCTTTACAGGGTCACTTCGCATTTCTCACTCACATAATAAAACGCTTTGCAAAAAGAAATGATATCTCATAAAAAGCACGTTTTCAACGTATAAAAATGCCAAGGTACTCACACATACAAGACATACACCATCTATGACTCATTCATTCAGACTGACAAAATCCAGGCCTGCGATTAAAAGTATTGATATCAAAATGACGCCAAGTTATGGTACTACAAACAATATAGGCTATCTTGCCTCACCAAAATTACATAAGATGTATTCCAAAGCAATGCTACCCAATATTTCCTCAATACTTTCAAGTCACTTCGCCCTGTGTGTATAAGCATGCACTACATGGGCAGGCCAAACATATGTGTGGATGGCTTCCTCACAGTCAAGATTGATTGAATTTTTGTACTTTGAAAACGTGTTTTTCATGAGATAATTACTTACTGTCCCTCAGTTTGTGGCAAGTGTATTGCGCAGCCAAAGCCACACATTCTCTCCTCTCCCCCAAGAGGAATGGCAGCTTCTCTACCTCTGATAGTGTCTCGAATTGAGGGCAGATTTCTTTAATTTTAAAGTAGTACTCTCTTCTTGACTCACTGTATTTTCCACATTTTGTGAGGAAATGAAGCTCTGTCTCCACCTCCTGAATATTACACAGTGAGCACAACCTGTCTCTGGGCAGCCAGGTCTGGGGGTGTCTGCCGGTCTCAATGGCCAGGTTGTGATCACTGAGTCTATATTTTGTCAATGTTTTCCTCGTTTCTGTTTCTTTCTCAGTGGTCAGGTAATCTGCCACAGTGTACTCTCTTTTCAGGGCCCGACAGCATTCTAATTTGCCTTGTGTTTTTGTTTGTGTGTCCCAATAGGTGATGTAATTTTCTTTATGTTTTGCTATAATTTGGTTGACTTTAATTAATTGTATAGAGCTGTCTTGAGGCTGCTTTGCGTTAGGGGTGGTTAGTGAACTAAGCCTCAAGACTAGCTGGCTGAGGTGGCTCTCCTCTGGGCTCATCTCTTGGTATTTCAGGGCCTTGTAATGATACCAGTGAGGGTCGCTGTTTATGAGGTGATTCCAAAATTTAATTGCCCCTTTTTGGATTCTGCCCTGCATGCATTGTTCGGTACTTTTCTCTGGACATGGAGGATGTTTTTACAAAGGTCTGCGTGTTGGGTTTCTATCGGGTGTTTGTCCCATTTTGCAAAGTCTTGTTCTGTGAGTGGACCCCACACTTCACTGCCATATAATGCAATTGGTTGAATGACTGGAATAGTGATGATTGGAATATTTTAAGCCAAATTTTGATTGGCAGTATAATTTGGGTATTTCTCTTTATGGCATAGAATGCCCTGTGTGCTTTCTCGCTTCCTGTTGAGCTGATTTTTAGGCCTAAATAAGTGTAACTGTTTGTGTTTTCTATTGTTTTATTTGCTAATGAGAATCTGTATTTGTTTCCCTGAGGCCTGGATCTTCTTTGAAATATCATAATTTTGGTTTTAGTCATATTCACTGTCAGGGCCCAGGCTTGACAGTGTTTCTCTACCAGGTCCAGGCTCTGCTGCAGTCCATGCTCAGTGGGCGATAGCAGAACCAGGTCATCTGCATAGAGAAGGAATTTGATTTCTTTATCAAGAAGGGTGAGTCCAGGTGCTGCCGATTGTTCCAACACTGTCGCCAATTCATTGAAATAAATGTTGAACAGAGTTGGACTCAAGCTGCAGCCCTGCCTCACTCCCCGCCCCTGGGAGAAGAATCCTGTTCTTTTGTGTCCAATTTTGACTTCGCTTTTGTTTCGGGTGTTCATAGACTTTACCCCCTACACCACTTTGGAGAAGTGTGTAGAACAAACCATTGTGCCAAATTGAATCAAAGGCCTTCTTGAAATGTATAAACCAGGCAAATATTTTGTTTTTATTTTTGTCGACGTGTTTTTCTATTAGTGTGTGTAGGGTGTAAACATGATCTCATAAAAAACACGTTTTCAATGTACAAAAATGCCAAGTTACTCACACATACAAGACATACACTGTCTATAACTCATTCACTCAAACTGTGGCTGTGGCTGTTGTGGTTAATTCTGTGGGGAACCCTGAAAAGTGCCAAACTCTCGGTGCTGTATAGGTATGGGGCATGCCGCCCCGCCAAAGATTGGGATGGCATACATGCCATCCCAATCCCAATCGGTTGTACGGTGTCTAGGAAGAAAGTCAATTTGACTTTTACTCAAAACATTGTACTCAATACGGAAGTCTAAAAGTTGTGTGTTTATTAAGCTACATAGAACCTTCCCCAGATTACACACAAGTGCCTCTGTAGTTATTGGAGTCTAATTTGTCTCCATCTTTTAAATATAGGGGTAATTAATCTTTGATTCCAGATGTCAGGGAAAAGGCCCAGGCTCAGAACCAAAATGAATAGCTTTAAAATTGCCTTTTGTAGTTTTTGATTGCTGTATTTTAGCATTTCATTTAAAATGCCATCTAGCCCTCTGGCTTTTCCAGATTGAAGAACGTGAAGTTTGTCAATCAATTCCTGCTCAGTGATTGGGGTGTCCAATGGATTCTGATTGTTTTTAATGCTTAATTTGAGTTTGTTTAATTTTTTGCAGATCTCTTTTTGTTCTAAATTATTTTGATGTGATATACTTTTATATAGGTTTTCCAAATGATGTCCATATATTACCATTTTGGATGGCCAATTCCTCTTGTTTTGTTTGGTTTAATTATTTCCAGTTTTCCCAAAATCTGTTAGAATTGATGGACTTCTCAATTACTGTCAGTTGTGCCCTTTTGTGTTGCTCTGTTTTTGGTCCTGACGGTGTGCTTATTGTGTTATAGTGTCTCAAGTTTTTTTCTTATTTCTTTGCAGTCTTTGTCAAACTATGGTTCAACTTTGATCTGTTTTGGGGAATTGGATTTTTTCTTTAAATTTGATATCAAAGCTGCCTTTTCAAATATGTTATTTACATTGTTGACCGCCAGATTTAGTCCTTCTTTATTCTGAGGGTATGTAGTAACCAGAAAGGTATCCAATGGTGTTTGAATTTCTTGATTATTGATTGCTTTCTGGTATTCTTCTGTGCTGTCTGGCTCTCATCTGTAGGATTGTTTGATGTTGTACAGCTTACTGGGATGGTTGTGGGTGCTGGTGTTAGGTTCTGTCCTTTTGAGATAGACTGTGATTTGGCTGTGGTCGGACAGAGGGGTTAGTGGCTTGACGGTAAATGCTCTGAGAGAGAATGGATCTAGGGCTGTGACCGCATAATCTACTGTACTGTTACCAAGGTGTGAGCTGCAGGTGCATCTTCCCAATGAGTCACCTTGTATCCTACCATTGACAATATATAGACCCAGGTCATGACGGAGCTGCAGTAGATGTTAGCCGTTTTTCTTCATATGGTGGTCAGTTATATCTGGGTAAGTTTGTTACATTATTTAGTAAATTTGGTCCAGATATGTGCTTGTTCCCATCCTCACTGATAAAGTTAGGCTGTGTGCCTGTCCGGGCATTTAGGTCCCCACAGATCAGCACATTCCGCTGGGCCTGGAAATGGCTGATTTCACTGTGGAAGTTGGGGAACGTGTCCTCCTTGTGATAAGGAGAGTCGGACGGTGGGACATAGATTGCACATAAGTACAGGTCATTTTTTGTGAATAATTTGTGATTCAATTTTTAAAATTTCTGTCATGTAGTTTTTGAGCTCCGATTTAAACCAAATTAGTATACCACCAGAATCTCTTCCGCAGTTGGTTGGGGCTTTTTTAATTGATAGGACAATTGTTTCTTGGTATCCTGAAGGACAGTGAGTATCTACATTGGCTCTACACCAAGATTCCTGAAGGATGATCATGTCAGTATTTTTAACATTTTCTTGGATTTCCTGGGTTGAACTTTTTACGTCAAAAACTTCAGGCCCTGGATGTTCCACATGCTGACAGGAAATGATTTTAGCATTTTTGGCACTAAATGATCTTGCTTGTTTTAAATAAGACAAACAGTGTTGGAATATATAAAATTATAAAGATGCTAATACAAGTTATACTAATATTACTATTTTGACATATTACAACATGAGTAGTTCAACATTTAGAAAGAAAACTGCTACATTAAATATTTAGCACATCAGTCTATATCACTGTTAGCTAGCATTTCTCCTTTGTCAACATAATCCATCTCCTGCAAAGGTGTGGCATATCAAGATGCTGATTAAAAGCCATGATCACTACACAGGTGTTTCTTATGATGGGGTCAATAAAAGGCCACCCTAAAATGTCGAGTTTTTTGTTGTTCAACACCATGTCACAGATGCCTGAATAGTTAGGAGATCATGCAATTGGCATGCTGACTGCAGGAACGTCCTGTAGAGCTGTTGCCAGAGTAATGGGCCTCAGGGAAGCTCATCTGCATGCTCGACATCACCGGGGTCTTCATTTGTCTGCAGTTCGGTGTCACAATCAACGTGAGTGGGCAAGAGCTCACCTTCGATGGCCACTGGCACGCTGGAGAATGGTCGTCTTCACTAATGAATCTCAGTTTCAGCTGTACAGGGCAGATGGCAGGGAGGCGGGTGAGCGGTTTGCTGATGTCAACGTTGTGAACAGAGTGGCCCTTGGTGGTGGGGTGTTGGTATGGGCAGGCATATCCTATGGGCAGAGAACTCAAGTGCATTTTATCCATGGCAATTTGAATGCACACAGATATTGTAATGAGATCCTGAGGCCCTTTTCTGTGCCATTCATCCACCGCCATCACCTCATGTTTCAGCATGACAATGCCCGGCCCCATTTTGCAAGGATCTGTACACAATTCCTCGAAGCTGAAAATGTCCCAGTTCTTCCATGGCCTGCATACTCACCAGACATGTCACCCATTCAGCATGTTTGGGATGCTCTGGACCGACGCATATGACAGCGTGTTCCAGTTCCCACCAATATCCAACAACTTCGTACAGCTATTGAAGAGGAGTGGGACAATATTCCACAGGCTACAATCAACAATTTGATTATTCAATGCAAAGGAGATGTGTTGCATTGCATGAGGTAAATGGTATTCACACAGATACTGATCGTTATTCTGTTCATTTCATGGTATCTTCTTTTTTGGGGAATCTGTGACTAACAAATGCACATCTGTATCCCCAATCACATGAAATCAATAGATAAGTGCTTAACTAATCTACACTGCCTGGCCAAAAAAAAAGTCGCCATTTGGATTTAAATAAGCAAATACTTAAGAGCCTATGATTAGATCATTATTGCATTGATTCATATGTTTCAGCTGGCGACAATTCTTTTAACCCTAACTGATGCAGTGTGTAGCTTCTCATTTCTTAATCAACCATGTCAGAAGACATATTCTGTGGTCGTGGAAAAGATGTTACTGTGTTTCAGAAGGGGCAAATTAATTGGCCTGCATCAAGCAAAGAAAACAACTATAAGGAGATTGCTGAAATCACTGGAATTGGGTTAAGAACTGTCCAACGCATTATTAAAACCTGGAAGGATAGTGGTGAACGGTCAACTTCACAGAAGAAATGTGGTCGGAAAAAAATCTTGAATGGTCGTGATCGGAGATCACTAAAACGCTTGGTGAAGTCACATCGTAAAAAAATCGACAGTAGAACTAACGGCCGTGAGTTTGATCAATGGAGTAACCAATAAGACGAGCTGCTGGGCAATGGTAATTTGACTTTGGTTTTATGTTATAAAATACTTAACAAATAAATTAAATCCCTGAAATATGCTGTTTACATATGTATTCAATCCCTGTGCTCTAGGAGCTCCAAGTTTTTCATCTACAGGTGAAGAACAGTACACACTTGGCTTACCATTGGCCTCAACCTGAGAACCATTTATGTAAGTGTCAAATGTTCTGTGTGAGTACTGGTCACAGGCTGTGAATGGGAAGACAATGCATGAAAATGAAGACTAAGGGCATTTATAGAACTTAAAGTATACAAATGCATGAATTCGGAAAAGGGTACAAAATAATGGATGTGTAAATAAAAAAACAAATAAGCTTAATATATGGTTAATGGTGGCCATTCACCTCAGTTAGATCACATTTAACAACATAAGTGTTATTCAGTTTTTGTGAAAAAGATGTGATTTATAAAAATCCTGTAATGCAAGTCATGGGTGCATAAATTATGTCTATGTGAGAAAAAATAAAATGAAACCAGGTTTTTATGTGGTAGAATATTTGTATTTATTGTTTTGAACTGACATTCCCAGTTATTTTTCACCTCTCATGTTATTACATTCAAAGAAACCACAAAGGCAAAAATACACACAGAAAATACAAATGGTGAAGAATTAATAGAAACACAAAACAAGAATTTATTAAACCAGATTTATACACTGAACATGAAAATCATTTCCCAAAAAGGTCATTCCTCTTTTCATAAAAGTTTACAATGGGTCAATATGACCAAAACTGAACACAAGGGCTAATTCAAAATGATTATAAATGGATCATTTGAAAACAAAGTATATTCATCAAAAACATGAACACACACACACACACACACATACACACACACACACTAATATGATGGGCCCCACAAATTTATTTACAGTTTATTTAGCTGTATCTTCAAGAATAACTTTACCAGTAAAACAAGTTTCAAATTTTCTGTTATCCACAACATATATATGTAAAAATAAGGCAATAGATGGGATCATTTATCACATCAGCACGTTCCAAGTAGTAGAAAACACTATTGTCACCCTTAACTGCCAAACGGTTGCTTTATACCTTCTTTAACATTACTGTGGTGCAGAATATACAGTCAATATACAATATACCTGCACATACATTTACAATATACAATATACATACATTTACTATACACAATAGACATTCCCTTTTTCATTTTGTCACCCACTTAAAATTTTACAAAATGTTGATTAAAATGACATTCAGCTGAACAGAAATACTACATAACGCATGTGTGGTTTCAACAGTTTATTCAAGTACATAAAAATGATTTATTTTGGTCATTCTATGAAAGTGCCATTTTACATCCGTAGGACAAATTGCTCTGTTAATCTGAACTAACAGTAAATGAACTACATTTATTGTATGTTCACAATGTGTATCTGATAATATAAAGCCATATCAAATGATTTCTTAAAGCTCGATGTGTCAGCCCAGTGATGAAGTCATGAATACATAGAGAAACAATTTTATTAAGTATTCAAAATTACCATTATTACCATTTATGCTAAATTTACATAAAAGCCCCTTTTTAATGCACACAATGTAAGGCCAATATCTTTTCCACATGGCCTAGTTATGATATTTTTCATCAACCCTGTTACCGTGAATGCTGTTACTTTTCTGGAATAACAGGGTTGACAAGATTACATGCGTTTTCATTATTTACAGCATTATTTACACAATATACACATACAAACTTGTTTTCCATAACTTGCTGTTATAATCTTATTTGTTCTTATTTTATTGATACATGGTATGTTATGTATTTTTTACTTTTAAGGATTTATCGAATTTCAGTTACAGTCTAACACATCTATCTCAATACAATATAAATAATTACATGAAATACTTACCACACTTACCATTAACTGTATATACAACAATGTAATTCATATTTTGGTTAGTTTTTGTTAGGATGTGTCTTTCCGCTACTGAGAAAAAGTAACAATACCGACAGCATAGGGATTCAGATCCAGCCCAGACGAGAGAAATAGTATACAGATGGGAGTATCATGGTACATTTAATACTGTTATGTAAAGGTCAACATAGCTGTGTGTGTGTGTGTGTGTGTGTTACATCAAACCCTGGTGGTGAATTAACTCTCAGTAAAACTGTTTTACTGTTCCATTTCTATTTTACTGTTTTACTGTTCTAGTCAGTTAGGCTAATTCACAAATGTGTCACCCTTGCATAACATTGCATTAGGTTGCAAATCCAAAAAGGGAGTACGAGGCTTCTGTCTGGCAGTAAAAGCTTGTATTCTGATGGACAAACAATGGATCTTTCAGATGATAGCCTAGTAGCATGCACCGAAATCTACACTTTGGAGACCGAATTCAAATATTTTGAATGGTCCAATGAAAGAGCAACTGAAGCTAGAACAACATTAGCTTACAAAGTTATTAGCATACAGAATAAGAAAGTAGCAGCAGAAGACCACAGAGAAGATTATAACGTACAGGATATCCAGAAGAGAGTCAAACTATATTACAGGGAACCTACAGTGCAGTGCCCTCCCAAAGAATGGTAACGGTACAGTAAAATTAGCTTCTTTTGCTTTATACTTAAGGATGAATTTGCGTTCAAAGGATGAATATGAGACAAAAACACAGTCAATCAGCTTCTATTCCATGGCATTTACATGCTTATATGTTTCAGCACTTCACAGAAACAGCTGTTTCTGGGTTGAGTATCTCCATTTTCAGCTGTGCAAAATTAATCTTACGAATAACTGACAGGTGTTAACTGTAGCTCAAGTGTTTCCTTTTGCCTGTAATGTTCATGCATAAAAGAGCAGTAATTCTCTAGTTTTAGTTTTAGTTTTAGCCTTTGTTTTCATCTGTGGAGCCCGAAGACCAGAGAACTAACTATGGATAAAATCAACTATTCTGTAAGCTGAAAGAACAGAAGAATTCATTTAGAAAGATAGCACAGAAACTGGTTATTTCAAGCACAGCAGTTGGGAAGATCCTGAAAAAGAAAGACAACTGTTATGGACTGTTATGGACTCAGTGTATATTATACACCATACAAGTTGGCCAAGGAAGACAGTTGATTACAGACGAAACTTGAAGATATGAAAAAAAAAAACCCTAAAACTGTGGTCAGTGACATCACCAGCAGTCTACAGAGGGCAGAGATAAAAAATATCAAGAGCCACCATATGCAGGAGACATTGAGAGCAGAATTATAGCAGCGACACAGCAAGATACAAACCTCTCATCAGCAGGAAGAAGCAAGAGGCCAGATTAGAATTTGCCAAAAAAAAAAAAAAAAAAAAAAAAAACACACAGAAGAACGAGAAGAGTTATATGGATAGATGAGAGCAAAAAAACCTTTACCAAAGTGATGGAAAGTGTGGAGAATGGAAGGAACAGCCCATGATCCAACTGATCCACGCCTACCACTAAAGCATCATCTGTGAAATATGGAGGCGGTAGTGTCAAGGCTTTGGCATGTATGGCTGCTTCTGGAACAGGCTAACTCATCATTATTGATGATGTAATGAAGGATGACAGCAGTAGGAGAACTTGGAAGTATATAGACAGATTTTGTCTGGGTATGTACAAGTCCTCCAACCTCATGAGCTAGTGCTGATGACCCCAAGACAATGACCCCAAACACACTGCCTATGCAACCAAAGCATTCATCAATGGAAAACAGTGGAAAGTTTTGGACTGGCTAAGTCAGTCACTTGCCAAAGAGATCAACTGAAAGGGGCTGCAGAGAAGGCCTGGGAAAGCATTACCAAAGAAGGTACCAAACATGTGATGATGTCAGTGGGTCATAGACTTGATTCAGTTATTGCATTTAAGGGCTCTGCAACCAAATATTACACTTTATTGTCTTGATTTATTTTTATGTTCATCAATCAACTTCATTATGCACAGCTGAAAATGGGGGTACTCAACCCAAAACAGCTGTTTCTCTAAAATGGTAAAACATATACACATAAATGACATGAAATAAAAGATGATTGTCTGCACTTTTGTGCCATATTCATCTTTTGATGATGATCTCCGATCTAAATACCACAGGAATATGGCAAAAATAACAAATTTCACTCTACCATTGCCATACCTTTGGAGGCCTCAACAACCTCATTAGGCTTACCCACAGAAACTGAGGAGCAGAACAGGAGTTTAACAGAAAACATTACCACTGAGGAACTGAATGCTGACATAACTAAACTTAAGGGAAACAAAGCACCGATGCACCGATGGGTACATCTCGTCGTGATATAAATTTCATTCAGGGTGCCACTTACCCCCATGCTATTAAGTGCATTTAACGGAGTGTTGGAGAAAGGTGAGGCATCACCCTCATTGAAAGGGGCTGTCATTTTAGTCATACCAAAAAGAAGGGAATGACAGTTTGGAGTGTGCAAATTATAGACTTAGATCAGTGTTGTAAACCAGGACTATAAATAGTTTGCCTCCATTTTAGCTAGAATGATTGAGAACATTTTAACAGAGAATTCAGGCAGACTAAACTGGATTTGTTAGACAAAGACAGACACAATACAACATTAGACGCTAATTCCACGTATTGCATGAAATAGAACTTAATAACTACTTCTATACTACACAAATACAGCCATTGGTGTGTATATGCAACCCCTCCTACACAGCCAGGTGAACAGAAAATGAGTGAGAAGTAATTGATGATATTCCAATGAAAGCACTGATTGGGAGGTGTAGATTGGTGGAGCACATAATTGGGATGCCTATTACTAACCCATGGAACATGTGACATTTAAGATATGATAGGATACCAACAGAGTGAGCGGAATGAAAGAAGTTTGAAAGATGTAGCAAGGGTGTGCTTATGACTCTGACCTTGTCCCAAATAGGTTTGATCACAGTTGTCAGAGAGTGGACTAGGAATAGCCTCACGGCTCACAGCACTTTTTTTAACCAAGGAGCAATTAAAGGTTTTCAGGAACTAAAAGATCAAGATGGGCTAGCCAATCATGATTCATATAGATATCTACAAGTACGCCATTATTTGGAACAGATAATTAGAGGAAGAGGATTCAGAGCTTATGGAATCTGAGGTACTGAACGTGTTTTCAGCAACCTATGAATCTGGCAATAAAATCATCTCCCAAAAAAAATGAAAAGGGGAAAACACAATATACAGTAAGGACAAATGGGAGAAAGATACTGGATTCTCCATACTGGGAGGGGATCCCTGAAAGCATGGTGGCCATTCTAAAGGTAGAAATGCCATTGACATTTGTAGAGCTATACTTCAGAAGGGCAATCTTTGATCCTACAAAGAAAGGAGATGAGCACCTTCTCAAAGTAATTCTAGTGGCAAGCAAAAAGGCCATGACTAGAAAATGGTTGAAACCAAAGGCACATACAGTATGCGGATGTAATGCATGAGATATTTGTGATGGAGTGATGAACATTTTCTTAGAAACATTGGTATTTGAACATTGTCCACTTGCCAATGCAAATAAAATTCTTTCATGCAAGACAGTGCCTCATACTCCCTTTTTAAAATTGCAAGGATGGGATAACAATATCCAAATTATTTACCAGCCTGACTATTTATACTTTAGCAATAAGATCAGAGTACCAAGGGGCCTGTCATATTTTTGTAATCTGTTGAATTGGTTTCAATATTACTTTTAAACATTTCAAATCGCAATTATTGTAATGCGTTGGTAACAGGTCCAACAAAATGGGATACATGGTCACATGAAATCTAAGATGACACATTTTCATAGAATGACCCCTTGTCTTTTCTACAGTGTTCATATCATACATTTGAAATAACATCAGCAAAAAAACATAAACATACCTGGCTGTTCAATGCTCTTGAAGGTGTAGAGAGGAGCAGTTTCATTCAAGACTGGCCATGGTCTCTGTTCCATAGAGATCTCTATTCACCAGCACCCCTACAACAGACATCAGCCCAGTCACACTACCGGCAAACCTCCCCCAACACAGAGCTGCACATGATGCTATTGCCACAGAGGAGCTTTTACCTGTAGCCATAGCTCAGCAGTAATTATACCTGTACCACACTCACTCAATGGCAGGGCTACTGTTATGGATGAGCTCTCACCTGTACTCATAAAAACAGGATGTAGGTGGAGTTTGACCTCTGCCTCAACACAGACTTCTGGTCCAGCTGCTGCACCCTCTCGTCGTCGAATGAGAGCCAGTGTGTGTTGCAGTCACAGCTCTCAGATGTGTGCTCACAGATGTAATGGCCTGCAGAATTACACATATGGATGTTTAGTCTCTGCTCAATGTGACCATAATAGTGGGTTAATCATACACTGAAAATGTCTGTGGATCAGACTGTGCATACAGGGCCCAGGAACATGTGAGTGTGGGCTTTGCTGTGACTCCAGTGTGTCTTTCCGTGTCTCATATTCGACCCAATGTGGGACAGCACACTGGTGATTCTATATTCAATCTAAAAGACAGAAGGCACAGACCTACAGTCAGAAGGGGTACACACCCAGTAACCCTAACCCCCCATCCCACCCCATCCCAGACCATCATTATTTTTCCATCAGGGCTAACAACAGCAACCTGCCATTATGGCTGATTTAGGCTTTGGAAACAATATTTCCAGGTTCCTTATACAATCGGTGATGTACAACACTGAGTAAAGGTGCTGAAATACACCAAAAAGCAGCAGACACCACAGCACTCCAGGACGGCAGTTTTGAGATCCCTGCCTATAAGTGATTATTAAGATAAATTAATGGGGCAGTCCCAGGGAGGAGCAGACTTTGGCTACTGCCGCTCTACTCTTTCACAGCCCTTCCTCTTTCTCGTCCTTCGCTCATTCTCTCTCTCTCCCTCCTTCTCTCCTCACCACAGAGTAGCTTTTCTGCTCTATTCTGTTGGGCGTACAGCCCTCCACAGGTGTCTTCTTTTCAGCTTCAGGGGAACCAAACAAAACCAAAAACACCATCAGACCTCATCTGTACTACCAAAGATTCTACACACTTACTCAGTTCTGGATTCCTAACATTGAGTTACAGGTTCGGCAGGTTTCTGTGATTTCCTCTAAAACAGCAGCCAATATAGGCCTTGGAACCAAGGTGTATGGATCTCTTACCAAAACAATTAACTAATTAAGACTTAAGTGTGGAAACACACCAAAAACCCACAGACACTGGGGCACTTTAGTAGTACACTCTGATACTCTGGGCCTAACTTGTTTTCCAAATCACAGGAAGTGAAATTGGTTGGAATGAGTCTCACGCATAAAATACCTGCAAAGGGAATGGCACCCCCTGGTGCAGGGGAGGTTTGAAAGAAATCCCCATGGGTGAGGTGGGGCTTGGCCATCCCTGGAAAGCGAACGTTGGCCGTGCTGTGGGCCTGCAGGCTGAGCTGTGGGGAGATGTGCAGCCAATCGTGCAGCTTCACCAGGTTCCCTCTGGAGTTAAAACTGAACCGTTTCAGCTGCACGACCAGTACTCTGCACAGACGCACAGAGGAATCCTTTATTTAAACCAGGTATGTGGTCATTTAACTGGCCCAGACGTGCTGAAAGACAGAAAGACTGAAAGAGAGAGGAGGAAGCTACACTTACTGAAGCAGAGACTGCAACGTCGGCTCCACAGTGGCCAACTGCCCAGAGCACCACTGGCACCGACACTCATAGCCCTCATAGCCCTGTGACAGCAAGCATAGTAACACAGTCAACACAGAGCTGACAGACCACAAAGCACAGTAACACAGTCAACACAGAGCTGACAGACCACAAAGCACAGTAACACAGTCAACACTGAGCTCACAGCCCTGTGACAACAAAGCACAGTAACACAGTCAACACAGAGCTAACAGACCACAAAGCACAGTAACATACTCAACACAGAGCTTACAGCCCTGTGACAACAAAGCACAGTAACACAGTCAACACAGAGCTAACAGACCACAAAGCACAGAAACATAATCAACACAGAGCTCACAGCCCTGTGACAACAAAGCACAGTAACACAGTCAACGCAGAGCTCACAGACCAGAAAACACAGTAACACCGTCAACGCAGAGCTACAGACCAGAAAACACACTAACACACTCAACACAGAGCTCACAGACCACAAAACCCAATAATACACTCAATACAGACCACAGAGGACACTAACACACTCAACACAGAGCTCACAGACCACAAAACCCAGTAATACACTCAATACAGACCACAGAGCACACTAACACACTCAACAAAGAGCTCACAGACCAAAAAACCCAGTAATACACTCAATACAGACCACAGAGCACACTAACACACTCAACACAGAGCTCAAAGACCACAAAACCCAGTAATACACTCAATACAGACCATGGAGCACACTAACACACTCCACACAGAGCTCACAGCTTGGAAAACACAGTAACATACTCAGCACTGACTTTGCACACCACAAAGCATAGCAACACATTTAACACTCCGCTTGCAGTATTTGGAAGTCTCCCTGGTGATACTTACCTTGAAGTAGAGGGCCAAACTGTCTTGTATGAAGCCCCCAGGGACTTCAGACAAAGCAGTTATATGACTCCGTTCTACGCACCTTCTCCCCACAGCTTTGGAGAGGGAACCACAGAGACACAGAATTGAATGCTAAACAAGGCACGGGTGGGGATGGAGACAGTTCCAGTTAAGGAGTGAAATCCAACTGTTCAGTTTAGCCGAGCACATGGGAGAGACCGCACATGGGCGGCTCACCTGAGGCACGTTCTGGTGGTCAGGAGGTCAAATTCAAAATTTGCCTCGATGGAACAGGTGTAGGGGGTGCAGCCCCTCCCTTGTCCTCAGGGAAACCCCCTCCTCTTTAAGCGGGGACAGGAGAACACTGAGGAACTCATGAGCATCCTGCAGCGAGACATAGAAAACCCATGAGAGAAGGAGAGGGTGTTAGGCTTTAACAGTGACCTGGTCCTAGCCTTTGGAAACCCTTTCCTTTTGGATTCATGATCAATTCTTTTTTATGCTACATCATACACCATATCTCCTCAATCTTGATTTGCTACTTAAAGCACAATGCCCTCAAGCTCCCTTTAACATAAAAATTTGATTCAATCGATCTGTCAAAGAAGGCAGCTACTTTATTTACATGCATGTAGAAAACATCTTATTCATGCCGATGTTTATAAAGGTTACGGAAAATGTGTTGCCTGTATTTTTAAAAAGAATCTTGCCTGCGGGAAGAAATATCTGAAGAACACTGGGGTGTGTGTATGTGCATTTGTGTGTGTGAGTGTGTGTCTCTCACCTGCGGCTCATTCCCACAGAAGTTGCTGAAGTTTGTCGCGATGGTCTGTTTTAACGTCTTCGGCAGGCTGATCTTTTGCCTTCTGCTGTGACCGGCCCTTGCTGAGTGCAGATCCACAAGGCACCTGCAGGGGGCGAGAAAGGCAGCAGGCAGTCAGAAAGTTGCTACTTGAGTTTAGGGTAATTATGGCTGGAAGGAAACCCAGCCAGCATACCCACTGGGCTGGGAACCCATAAATTTAATCTATGAGGAAAATATTTCATACTGCAGTTGTTGCAATATCTTTATTTAATAGAAAAAGAACATATGAGTAAAACATTTCATATAGGGACACAAAAACAGTTTTCAGCTGTCATTGTTAAAATGTTAAAATCTTAAAATGTAGTTAATAGTTAAAATGTAATTTTATGCGAATTCTTGGACTGAGTACATTTTTAATAGTAGATAAATAGACTTATATAAAATCCACAATTCCTGTTCCACCATTAATCCATAACCAATATAAAAACACTGATATAAAAGTGCCATCCTTAACAGCAGTGATATCTGCAGATCAGTAATGATAGATACCTACATACTTCAGTAAAGTGGTCATATTTGACCTCCAGCAGCCTTCCTCTCCCCTGATGTCCTGGGTGAAGATTCGGAGACTGAAGAGACTCTGGAGAGTCGTGTTCATGTAACATGTGTTCCCGATGTTTGGGAACCTGTGGCAGAGACACGAACACATTCCTACTCTGTTACTGTGTGGAAGCCAGATAATAGGTCATTCATAGCCAGTAAATGGGCTTGTTTCTACATCTTCAATACATGAACTGACAGAGTTTTCCAAAGAAAGACTGGGTCTCAGAGACAGGGGTTGGGAAGATGAAGAAATTATACAATAAAATGATGTAGGATGGAAGAGTATGAAAATCAAGCAGTCTAGATAGCACACCAATTCTAATCTACATACCTTACTCCATCTGTTTTTACCTACTCCTGAAACAATATAATAAATATAATAGAATTCTAATCAACAATAATTTCTGGAGAACATTTAAGATTAAATATAAGCACACTAGAGAAGGGGAGTGCAAAAGATGCCCCAGTGAGAACAACTGATTTGTTTTTTTCTTCGGGTGCCTGTCAATAGGATGCAGTGCATTCATCCCATTGTGCAGCTTGAATAAACTGATTGTGATTCTTACCCGAGAACAGTGTGATCGATCGTAATCCTCTGGGTCTCCTTCTGGATGCTGTGTTCCTCCAGGAACTTCCTACAGCTTTGGAATTCCAGCCTATGAAACAGAAATGAGTATAGGGATAAACATGCTCAATTTTGTTTTTGGAAATTGAGTGCCCGGGCAGCAAACATAAGTACCAATGAAATCAAACGAAATAAAGTGGAAAACACTACCTTTGTTGTTTTGTGCAGTCAATAGACAGAGCAGGCTTTTCTATACAGCCAATAGGAAGAGCTGGTTGCTCTGCACGGTCGATGATCTGGACCGATGTCTGCTCTGCACGGTCGAAGTTACAGGTCGATGTCTGCTCTGCGCAGTGGAGAGTCAGGACTGGCTCTTCTGAGCAGTGGACTGTCTTTGTCCCCTTCTTTCCTTTCTTCAAAGACCATTTTTTCTTCTTTTTCTTCTTTTGTTCTTCTTCCTGGTCAGTATGACCAACAGACAGGGACGGCAGCTTTGTGCAGTCAATGTCAAGAGCTGCTGCACAGTCAATTGGAACAGCAGGTCGTTCTGCGCAGTAGATGTTCTGGGCCAATGTCTGCCCTGCACTGTCGATGTTCTGGGCCAATGTCTGCCCTGCACAGTCGATGTTCTGGGCCGATGTCTGCACTGCACAGTCGATGTTTTGGGCCGATGTCTGCACTGCACAGTCGGTGTTCTGGGCCAATGTCTGCACTGCACAGTCGATGTTCTGGGCCGATGTTAGCCCTGCACAGTCGATGTTCTGGGCTGATGTTAGCCCTGCAGAGTCGATGTTCTGGGCCGATGTCTGCACTGCACGGTCGAGGGTCAGGACTGACTCTTCTGAGCAGTGAACTGTCAGGGATACTGAGTTTTCCTTTGTCCCCTTCTTTCCTTTCTTCAACGACCATTTCTTCTTTTTCTTCTTTAGTTCTTCTTTCTGCTTATTATGATCATCAGTCAGGGACGACGGCTCTGAGCAGTCAATGGTAAGAGCTGGGGCTGCACAGGCAATGTCAACAGGAGGTTGTTCCACACAGTCGACTGCACAGAGGAGCCAACTCCTACCATCGAATGCACAGAGGCGCCAGCTCGTTTCATTGCCTGCACAACAGAATTGCACAGAGCTGGCAACAGCAATGAAACGAGCTGGCGCCTCTGTGCATTCGATGGTAGGAGTTGGCTCCTCTGTGCAGATGGTAGGAGTTGGCTCTTTCATACAATCAGTAGTAAGATCTTTCTCAGCGCAGTCAGGTTTAGATGTTGGCCGCTCTGCAGAGTCAATGGTAGGAAGTGAGTCTTTCATACAGTCAGTAGTAAGATCTTTCTCAGCGCAGCTGATGGTAGGAGTTAGCTCCTCGGTGCAGTCGATGGTAGGAGTTAGCTCCTCGGCGCATTCGATGGTAGGAGCTAGCTCCTCTGCGCAGTCGATGGTAGGTGTTAGCTCCTTGGTGCAGTCGATGGTAGGAGTTAGCTCCTCGGAGCATTCGATGGTAGGAGTTAGCTCCTCAGCGCAGTCGATGGTAGGAGCTAGCTCCTCTGCGCAGTCGATGGTATGAGCTAGCTCCTCTGCGCAGTCGATGGTGGGAGTTAGCTCCTTGACGCAGTCGATGGTAGGAGTTACCTCCTCAGCGCAGTTGATAGTTGGAGGTCACTCCTCTGCGCAGTCGATGGTAGGCGTTGGCTGCCTGGTGCAGTCGATGGTATGCGTTGGCTGCTTGGCGCAGTCGATGGTAGGCGTTGGCTGCGCAGTGCAGTCAATGATAGGAGTCAGCTCCTTGGCACAGTCGATGTTAGGAGTTAGCTCCTCTGCGTAGTTGATGGTAGAAGTTAGCTCCTCGGTGCAGTTGATGGTAGGCAAATTGCTGCTCGGCGCAGTCGATGGTAGGAGTTAGCTCCTCTGCTCAGTCAATGGTGGGAGTTAGCTCCTCGGTGAAGTTGATAGTGGGAGTTAGCTCCTTAGTGCAGTCGATGGTATGCTTTAGCTGCTCGGCGCAGTCGATGGCGGGTGTTAGCTCCTTAGCACAGTTGATAGTGGAAGGTCGCTCCTCTGCGATGGTAGGAGTTAGCTGTTTGGCGCAGTCAATAGTGCGAGCTAGCTCCTCTGCGCAGATGAGAGTAGGAATTCGCTCCTCAATGCAGTCAATAGTGCGAGCTAGCTCCTCTGCGCAGTCGATGGTAGAAGTTAGCTTTTCTTCACAGTTGATAGCGGGAGTTAGCTCCTCTGCGCAGTCGATGGTAGGAGTTAGCTCTTCGGCGCAGTTGATGGTAGGAGTTAGCTCCTCTGTGCAGTCGATGGTAGGCGTTGGCTGCTCGACACAGTCGATGGTGGGCGTTGGCTGCTCGACGCAGTCGATGGTAATATCTGCCTCTTTCACCCATTTAATGGTCAGAGCTTGCTCTACGCAGTTGAGGGTAATATCAGACCCCTCCACAGAGTCGGCGGTAAGAGATGTTTGCTCTGTGCCGTTGATGTTGAGAACTGGCACCTCTGCGTAATCAATGTTAACAGCTTGCTCCTCTGCGCAGCCGATGACAGGAGTGGGTACCTTTGCGCAGTCAATGGTAGGAGTTGGCTGTTTCACAGTCAATGGTAAGATCTTGCTCAGTGCAGTCGATGTTAGGAGTTAGCTCCTCTGCGCGGTCGATGGTAAGAAGTACCACTTTCGTGCATCCGATGTTAAGAGCTGGCTCGGCACAGCTGATGGTACCTGCTGGCTCGTCTGTGCGGTCGATAGAAAGAGATGTCTCAGGTAATAGTCAGAGCTGGCTCTTTCACGCAGGCGATAGTAGCAGCTGTTTCCTCAGAGAAGTCGATGGCAATAGATGTTTCTTCCGAGCAGACGATAGTAACAGCCGGCCCCTCCCCACAGCCGATGGTAATCACTGTCTTCTCGGGGCAGTTGTTATTTAGGGCCAGCTGGTCTGCAGATGCTGACTGTGCCTTTCTTCCTTTCCTCCCTTTTTTACATTTCTTCTTAGTCTTCTTCTTCTTCTCATCATCCTTTACCTGGGCCAACGTGTTTTAAAAATGATTAATCATATGATGCCTGTTTACCTGACATCTTACCTTTACACACCACAATATGGTGCATTGTTCTTGTCATTTGAATGAAGGATATTGTTTTACTGCCAGTTTAAACCTCAGTCTAACAATTATGGAAGATCATATTTCATAATGAATTTTACTCCATGATTATAGGTTATTATAGACTTCTGTTTATGTTAAACTATATCCTAAATAATTCTACGATAAAACAAAACAAACAAAATACTCTAAATTGAAAAATGCTATTTAGAGAAAATATTTTTGCATTTGATTATTTTTAAAATAGTTACTCCATTACATATTATATTAATCCCAGGTCTGTTTTGTGCAAGAGAACGACTTCTCAGACGAAACTAATAGATACGAATGTACAAAAAGGCGATAACATGGACAATTAAATATAAAGGTTAAGTACTTACCGGACAACAACATAAAAATGAATACTTGAAGCATTTTGGTAATTGTTTGCAGTGTATCGTCTTGTTCAGTGAGCTGAAGTAAGTGAAGTAGTGATCAATGATGAACTGGTTGCACATTTTAAGTGTACATGTACGTCTGTGACATCATTGTGAAGATAAAAGAGCGAATTTACAGTGATTCTTGTTTCACTGTGACGTCAGTTATTTTTGCATTGTGTTGCCTAGAAATGTTCGATACCTTAGGTTACTAGTGTGTAAACAAACAAGTTTCGTTAATAAACTTAGTTACCGAATTACTACTAGCTTGTACGTTTCTATCCCATAGGTGTTATGACCAGCATTTTATTGTAACCAAATAAAATTGTTTTGTTCAAGCTCAAATTTACATTTGAATGACATTGTTTTTGACACCTCGATGGCATTAAATGAATGACCATTTAAAACGCAACGTGTTATTATTGTTTCAAAACATCCGGATTCCGGAATTAGTTTTTAACACCATATTTAGGAACGGTCGCTAAGTAACAATATCTCTATGTAACAACCAAATTCAGCGAATACAGATCAATAAATCCCCTTCAGTCTATCCACTTGTATATGTTTATGTTCGGTGTTATATGTTTTGTTAATTATTCTTTCTGACTCGGAGGCTGGATGCAGTAAATTCAGTGCAGTACAGAGTCAGAGGCTGAAAACATGCGGCACACAGAAATAGATCCACCTTGGATTTCCATAGACCTGTAGAGATGCCCCGACCAGTAAGGAGGCCAGTAGCTCCCGAGCCCCCGTGAATTCGAACCATGCAGGCGCGCATTTAACGATATTAAATATGTCGCGAGCATGTAGGCTACTTTAAAAGGGAAGAAGTGACGCAGAGTGAATCGAATACAGGCTGCGTTTAAACTATGGTGCTTCCAATCAGTTGATTTGCGAAACGTAGAAGGGCTGGCAACGATCTGAGTTAGAGCTTGACCAAGCAATGTACCATAGGTGATTTGTGACATTTCAATAAAATGCAGCAGGTGCTTGACGCTTAGTTTGGGGTCACGGTTTTTCCAAAACCAGAGTTATATGGTCTTTTAATGAAACGTTTATACAATGGAAAAGGAGACTGTAAAATCCTTAACACATCAGTCTAATAGTTTTCAACTAATAGTTTTGTTTTTTTAAAATACCAAAAACGAATCACTTGCAAATAAATGGAATTGTGTGCAAGAGTCGTGTCGCAGAAATGCATGGTTTCAGGCTGACACCTAAAAAGAAAATCAGGGGCAGAAAGTTTAGTACACATTTTCTGAGGGTGACTGGTCCATCTGTGATTTGGTCCTAGATGGCAAAGCAATTGCTCCTTAATTTCCATCATTTAGAATGTTTTCCTTAGGGCAGATGGTATAGTGATTATGCCAAATTATGGCCATTCCTGTAAAAGAAAATGCAATGCAACACCACGCAATGCTTGCTTCACTAGATGAACACTACATTTGTTACCATTGTGTCACTATTAATTCATGCCAATTTAAAAACCACTATGCTGCATTATATCATCACAGTCACGTAACATTTTTAACCATTAAAAATGGCATGCTGTCTGTTCCAAGTAAAATGCTTTACAGTTCACCAAAACACATTGTCCTCTGTGGCCGTTCGTGCAGAAGCTGGACAGGATGCTAACCCTTGTGCAGGTCAATGTAAAGCTGTGTATGAACAGCTGTGCACTGAGCCAGCACTGTTTAAATGCCCTGTCAGTCAGAGGAACACAGTCCAGTCAGCAGCTGCATCTAATTGAGTAGTCTGGGGACATTGATGATTGCTGAGGACAGAAGTACAGCAGTTGCTTTTTGTAAAGGGGCTTGAGGCCTGACTGCATTCTAGATTTAAATTTTAGAGGTTTAATTTATAGGTTACACATTTTAGTAAAATCCACACCACCAACCAAATACAAGTAATTCCACTGTTTAAGGTTTATTGGTTTAATTGTTTTGTGTACAAATGACATAAAAGAAAAAAGAAGAAATAAAACAACATTCTTAATCGATTTTTCTGTATGTTTTGCCTAACAATAATATCTGGACAATACGGAATTATAATAATAATCTCAGCCTCCGGTACGCCTGCTGATTGCACAGACCATTGCTCGCAAAACCTGTTCTGATGAACAACCAACCGTGGCAGCAATGGCCCGGTGTGCATTTAAGGATAAGCATGCATACTACATGTGATTTTAATTTTCTGTCAAATCCTTCCATTTTAGCAACATCAGCATGAGAAAGGTTCATGAATGGTTAACCGAAAACCAAAATAAGTACTGCCAGTGTTCCAAAAGAAAAAAGTTAAAGAAAATTATTTATTTTATTCTAAAGATGAATTAATTTGAATTGACGTATGATATTGAATAATGCCTAAGAGAGATGCAATACATTTTCACAGTATGTATCATTAATGCATTTATTAGAACTAATATATAAACCTGTAATTTTTGCAAATAATTTGTCAAGAAGTTAGATTAGAATACCAAAGTTCACTAACCTGCACCCTCATTGATCTTTAAAAGGATGAAATGAAAGCCGAAAGCAGAAGTAGATGCATTTTGGTTTTCATTCAGCTCGTCCAAACCAAGGGAACACAATGAGATCTTTATCGAATGTGATCACATTCTTACAGTCCTATACTCCATCACCGTTAGACCGTAAGTCTCACCAGGAAATAAACAATGGCCCCTTCCCTTCGGGCAATAACCTCTGATGAATACTTTTACTGATAAACGCCTGGAAAAATGTAGTCAATTTATCGTATTTGTGGATTTATGACAGCTTTCCACCCCTATGTCAATATTAAATTATGTTTAAAAGGACATTTTCAGGATAAAGAGAGTCAACTATAGAATATGAAAGCAGCCACGTCGAAAAACATTTTTAGTGTCAATGAATGGTGGTTCTTATTTTACTGTGTAACATAAGTCTGAATGAATTAGGATTAAAACAGTTGCAAACACATACACACATGCACACATGCGTACACGCATGCATTCGCAGACACACACACGCACACACACACACACACCATGACCCACCATATTAGCAATTTAATTTTGTATTGATTGACAGTTTGGGCTTGTGATATTTATAATTTTGTATGAATGCCTTTAAATAAGAAGTACCCCCCATGTTCTTTAAAGAAACATCAGCAAAATAGCTCATATTGGACGTGTCAGCTTTAGCACAGAGCTCTGCCCCCCTGCACTCCAGAGAGTGTTCCTTTTCAGGAAAGGACTGCATGATCCCATGAACCCCCACTGCCCCACCCCCCCACCCCACCCCCCAAACTCAATGCCTGTTGTGTGGAACTGTGAAGGCACTACATGATAAAGCCTGATCTCTGCCGTAAGACCAGCAACCTGCTTTCCTTTCGGCTGCTTTTCAGCTCACAGTCCCCTGAGAAGACCGAGGAGAATGGAGGCCAGCTACACCACCTACAGCGTTCCCTTCAACTGACTGCCTTTTTCCTCCCTCTGCACACGGTATCAGGTTTAATCTTTTTTAAAAGCTTGATTTTTTTAGTCTTGAGGACCTGAAAACAAGCGAGCAATCTGTTTGACTTGTAGCTATATCTCCTGAACAGAGCCTCCATTAAGACCAAACTGACCTTATAACAAGCAATCAATCAATCAATCAATCAAATTTTATTTGTATAGCGTATTTTACAGCAGTTGTCACAATACGCTTTATAGACAACCCCGGCCTAGACCCCCACAGGACCAAGCCTAAGGCAACAGTGGCAAGGAAAAACTCCCTGTGGTAGATGGGAAGAAACCTTGGAAGGAACCAGGCTCAAGGGGGAAACCCATCCTCCTATGGTCGGCTCAGGGTGCCGACTGGTGACCAACATGTCAGTCAGTTTTACAGGGTTCATAATGTGGCTCAGATGATGGATGGGACCGGGTGGCGGTGGTGGGGAGCAGCAGGTGGCGACGGAAGTGAGCAGGGTGGAGGCGATGACGAAAGAGGGGCTGGACCGCAGTGGTGGGGGAGACCAGACGACAGCACTCTCGAAGATTGGGGCAAGAGCCCCGCTGGCAGCGTGGGGAAGGAGGTAGAAACGGCAATTAGGGAATTTCCAATAGATAGTGGCAGTGGTATGAATTGGGGGGACCCCGCCAGGAAAAATATATGGCTGCCTAGCTACTAGGACAGGGATGGAGAGCCCATGCAGTCATGAGGGGGGACAACCATACCCACCTATCAAAAGCTAGCCTATGTAACGTCGGGTCACAGCTGATTGACAGGTGACAGTAAGGAAAGGATTGCCACCCTACAATGCTCTATGACTACAGGCTTCTCCCATCCTGTCTCCAGACTATAACTTATTATAAGCCTGAGCATAGAGGTGCGTTTTTAATCTAGATTTAATTATTGAGACTGTGTTTGACTCCTTTATAAATTTTGGAAGCCTGTTCCACAGTAGTGGGGCTCTGTAGGAGGAAGCTCTACCACTTTTTAGGTTTTTGGAAATTCTTGGGACTACCAAGTAGCCTGCGTCTTGAGAACGAAGTGACCTTGTGGGCTTATAAGACAGGAGCAGGTTGGTTATGTACACTGGTGCACGTCCATGCAGGAGGTCAGGAGCAAAACCTTGAAATCAGACCTGCCAACCTCAGGAAAATATTTTGAGTACCACAATAGTCAGTGTAACGCTTAGTTCACATGCTTTCGCACCACTTCGCTTTGCATGCACACACGCACACACAAGCCTTTCTTCATAATGCTAGTTTTGACTGTTAAAGTGATCAGGCAAAATTGTATAATTTGACCTGATTCTAAAATATCACTTGCACTGCACTGGGCTATTTTGGCATTCGACAGAGAACTGAAGAGCACGTGAACAAACAAATGAGTTGTGAATTTAAACGAATGAGTTGGACAGCAAATATGCATTAGAATTAGCCTACCGTTTAAGCATTTTTCTACGATGCACATGTAGATGGAAGCTATGCCTCAAATAATAAGAGACCGCGGCGAATAGTGAAAGCTCAACACGAGAAAACGACCGCCGACTTTAACGTAGGGATATGGGACATGTACTTTAAATTTAAATCTCCATGCAATTTTTATCGAAATGCCTATGGCTGAGCTGTCCAACTCTCTTCCCGGTGAAAAAGGCCTTTTTAGGCTCCTCGAGCCTAATTTGGCATACCTGTTTATACTACTCAGCAGCTCAACGAGCTATCTAGCTGTGGAATGCGATATGCGTGGTTATGCTTGGAGTGAGAAACCTGCAGGACGATCTCCAGGAACAGGGTTAGACAGCTCTGCGCTACAGTTCTGTATTTTTGTATTTTCTAGATGTCCTTGTTCGATTTGCAGCCCGGGTTACGCCGTTTGGGCAGGGCAGAGTATCAACCAATACACCAATCCAGAAACAGCATTTTTATCTTTGTTGAAACATTCTTCATGAAGCTGAAATTAACCCTAATAGGCATAATCCAAGCTGCAGTTCGAACACATTCAGACATTTGCCCAGTCTCTTATCAGCAAGCGGTCTGCGAGGCGGTGGCTGAAGTGGAACAGCGCTCTGCTAAATTGCGAGATGGGGACTACCGGGACTGTTAGCTCTTAGGTAAATCCCTGAACTCATAGTACACCATTCTAACATTTTAGGGGCCACGTCTTAAATAAGAAAATGCTTCGTTGCATCTGAATGGAGTATGTATGGTAAATATTGCCTTCTTTTCGTGATATCTTAAGATACCCCTGGATCCTGACCCCAGATCTAAACCTGACCCAGAAGAGAAACAAAAATAAATAAATAAATTTCACAATTTTGATATGTCCTTCCAGAGAAAAAGGGGAATTGGCAAGCTAACATCCTTTTATGATTATTATTTTTTATCGCTAATTTTTCTACATGATTTGGTGGATTTTATTTTGATCGACCTACATTTTGGTAGCAATATTTTGTAGTGTAATACAATTTCATTTGGGGTATTCGGTATAGAAATGCATTTTGATGCATTTTCGCCCAAAAACTGAGGAAAAGCGAAAATTTGACTTCCACACGGCTCAGACAAAAATATTTCATATGTATAACTATTGTTCTATCCATCGCACATTGAAGAGACATGAAATTCTAGGGCAATAATCGCTGTGTGAAAATCAATTTGTTCGGATTTTTTTTCTTAATATTAAGTTTAATATTACACGGGGTGGAAAAGAAAGAAAAAAACATGGACAGAATGGCTGATTTAATATGGACGCTGTTTAATAAACACCGTTACATTGATTACATTTAGAAAAATATTCACAGAAATTAAATCCACAGATGGTAGTCCTGAACCGTCACTTTAATTATGTATTACCCACGTCGCTTTTATTTATTTAGCTTTATCTTTTGTTAAACCAAGTCGGAATTCTATGAGTTAAACACAGGATTAAACCTCTACACCAGAATTGTGTTATGACAAGAAAAATTATTCGAATCTCACAAATAAGAGTTAGCTGTTCCATTTGTAGGCTAACGGAGTTCTGTGGCCTAGGGCTAAACCCGCGGTTAAAACTCCAGCTAAGCACATTGTAGTTGACCAACTAAGCCTAATAATTTCCTGATATTAAGTCTACCACACAGAACAACAAGTACGGATTTACGCTGAAGTCACGCATGATTTCACAGACAAAAGTCTATGTCGGTTTGATACAAGGTTTGGTCCGTTTTTCTGTAAAAGTGGCAGTTGTCAAAATGCACCCAAGCCTTTCTAACCAAACGGCACGGCCTGTGACTTAAGTCATATCCAGCGAGGTATGCAAAAATGGTCATGATAAAATGTAAAAAACTTTTTTTTTTAATCGTAAAACTTAACTTCTTGTTTGGGAAAGGTATATTACACAACCTAAATTGTGGCATTTTAATCAATTCGCTTTTTGTGGACTCTCACCTGAACCATTCTTATCACTCCTGATACAGAGTGCCATCTACAGGCTATAACTATTATGACACGTTAGCTGTCAACTCCAAGAGTTCTTAAAGTAACTTTGAAATGATTACAGAAATAAATCATTAAAAAATAGAATAAAGGGGTACCCTTTTTAATGCAGATAAAAACTCAGTTCTCTACACATTTTCTCCTAAGTATTTTTGACATGTTGCAAAGCTAACTCGGCAGTGGAGTCTGGAAGAGGCAACACACGCTGACATTTCCTCCGTTGCCAATGCGTGAGCGTTGGCTGGCCGTCTCTCCTGCTTTATTTCATTCCTTTGCTTGTAGAGGTGGCAGACAGCAGGGACAGAGAGGTTTGCGGGGGTGAGTCAATGGAGGAAGAGGATGGTGGAAGTTCTTGGAGTAGTGTTCAGGGGAATAAGAGGAAGAGATTCAGCGAGAGTGTCGGGGATAGCCCCAAAAGCAATGCTAAAGTTCGGAGAGTGGAGGGTGAGGAGTTTAAGGTACTGGTTTCAGTCAGACATCAGCAATAATGTTTCTAATTCCATGAGATTGACTAAACTACTGGGGGAATCTGTGGGGGTGGTGAGATCTGAGAGTTAAGCATGCAGGGGCAAGGTGATTCATTTCTGTGTGGATAAGAAGCAGCAGGAGAAGCTCTTAAGATCAGGAAACTCAGAAAGGTGGAGGTGGAGTGTTCAGTGCCAGAGCCAGGAATGGGGTAAGAGGAGTCCTTGCAGGTGCTCCCTTCTCAGTCACTGAGGATATGCTGAAATCATGTGTGCAGGGGGGGAAGCTGGTTAAGGCCGCTCACTCTGGAACCACTGGAGAGGGGTAGAAAGGGGCTACTAAGGCTGTCCTCCTTTACCTCCGTGATCCATGACTGCTGGAGAGAGGGAAGATGGGTTATGTCCGTTACCCAGTCAGGCCGTTAGTGCCAGCCCCACTGCGGTGCTCAGGTGTCAGAGGTTGGGTCATGTGACTTCAGTGTGCAGAGAGGCGCTGCTGCAGGTGTGGGGGGAACCATGACTACTCAGTGTGGGGGAGGGGTTGGGTCTAATTTCAGTAATCAATGCAGCCTTTAGGGGATGTGTAATGCAACAGTAGATGCAGGAGATACAGGTACAAGGCTGTCAGTCAGGTATCGCATGCTGAAGCTGTGAGGGAAGTCAGACAGGTGTGTGGTTCCACAGCACCTTCAACAAGGCAGGATGGGAGATCAGTGACGAGAACACACAGGCCTGTACACACAGGTGTAAAACAGGACACTGGCCACAATGATCTGTTAGAACATGGCCAGCATCCTACTACACACACCGAAGGAGCATAGCCTCCCCAGAAAGAAAAGCCTTCAGTGTAATAGGGCCTCCAAAGATATAAACCATAGTATCAAGCCATCTATCCATGTGATCAGATGGAAAATGTGCGTGCGGCTGTGGCCAGCTGTGTGTTAATGTACTGTGGGACTGTGCATCAGTGTGCTGTGTGTGTGCTCTGTATACAACAACGAGCGTCTTCAGTGTGTCTACCATCCTCATGCTAAATGGAATTTAATAAAACCATTATGTACTGTGGAAGGAGCTGGAAATGGACAAATGTATCAGAGTATTTTTTTGACGACTATCAGACCTGTGAGTTTGTTGGAATACTGTAAACACAAAGCAGATGCATTCTGTCACCTGGTGGCCTCATGCTACTACTGCAAGTGACTGAACTCCAGAGGTTGAGTTTCAAGGCAGAAGTTGACAGGTTCTCAAGAGCTCACTGAACTGAAATTAAATTACAATGTAAAAAAAAGAGAAAAATTACAGAACCATCAATGCTGTGCCTCACCTTGTGTGGAAAGAGCAGTGGGTCCATCTTGTTTTTGGTATCCTTGAGTATAAATGACAGCACTATTCTCTCCAAAAAATCTATTGCAAGTGATGTCAGAGTGATCATGCTGGCTTTTTAACACGATTGGACAGTACTATGCTTTATAAGTATGTGGTCACATCGTAGCATTGATCAATGAAAGGGCACTGATTATGAGACTATGTATAATCCCATCAATATACAAACTGTTCTTGATTGTTAAAACATCATCTGGATCATTTATGAAACATAGTACTTTACAGCCATATCTCCTGCAATGCTTAAAACATGAGAACAACGGTTACACCATCCTGAAAACCCCGATCTCGTCTGATCTCATCTGATCATCTGGAAGCTAAGCAGGGTCAGGCCTGGTTAGTACTTGGATGGGAGACCGTTTGGGAATACCAGGTGCAGTAAGCTCCCCACCCGGACACTAGGGCACATGCTTGTGCAGCGACCGGCAGCAAGTCACATCTGGCTTTGTGTTTGTTTGCTTATTTCTACACACTGAATGCAACAGCCCGAGAGATCAATGCGTGAGAAGCAAGGTGTTGACTTCTTACACTGTCCTGTTGCTATGTTTTAATGCAAAACAGAAGCATGGAGTTGACAGCTTTGTTTTTACTGTGGACAGCGTTCCACCTCGTGGAAACTCTGAATGAGTTGCCCAACCCAAAGCACATCCAATACTGCAGAGATTTTCTCCTGCAGTGGAGTAACCTTCGGGTCAACAACCCTCCCTCGGATCTAATCTTCTCCAATCTGAACTGTTTTGCTGATCAATCAAGTGGAAAAGGGGAATTTACCGGCGAGTTACCCCGCAAGATAAGGAAGCGAGGTAAGCGGGGCGGCGTACGCCAAAGACTGAGAAAGCAATCTCTCTCCCGTATTCCCCTGCCTTCCATCATTCTATCAAACGCACAGTCTCCCCGTAATACAACTGACGAGTTGCAAGCCCGTGTACGATTTCAGCATGAATTCAGAGACGCGTGTTCACTGGCGATTACAGAAACATGGCTTTCGGACAGAGATTTGGACACTGAAGTGGCCATTGACGGGTTTGGTGCGCTCGTGCGCCTCGACCGAGATGCTGGTGTGACTGGCATGTCGCGAGGTGGAAGGGTCTGCCTATACGGGAATCAAAGATCAAAAATGTTCTTGTGAGAGAAAGACTGTGCACTAAAGATGCTGAACTGTTGTCCGCGTCTCTGCGACCCCCCCCCCCATATTTGCCCCGCGAGTTTCCCCAAATATTTGTCACGGTTGTATACATCCACCCAAAAGCAAACGTGGATAAAGCCTCGGAGTCTATGCTGCAAGTAACCCAAAGACTGCAATCTATATCTCCCAACGCTCCAGTTTTACTCCTTGGCGATTTTAATCACTGTTCTTTGAAAAAGTCTTTGAGAGACTTCCACCAATACATTACATGCCCGACCAGACACAGCAAGACGCTGGACCTGTATTACGGTTCTGTCAAAGGAGCATACAAAGCTCTCTCCCTTCCCCCGCTGGGTGGGGCTGACCACAACTGCGTCCAGCTCAACCCATCGTATCGCACTGCCCTGAGGAGGGGAAAAACCCTCATCAAACGGGCTAAGAACTGGACTGATGATTCCATCCTGAGCCTACAGGGCTGTTATGACTGTACAGACTGGGGTATGTTCAAGGAGTCCTGTTCTGACATTGATGATCTTACTGATGTTGTCAGCTGTTACGTTTCCTGCTGTGTGGACAAGGTAATCCCTGATAAGTTTGTGAAGATGTACCCAAATAGTAAGCCATGGGTGACAAAATCACTTAAGGTGTTGTTGAATAGAAAGAGGTGTGCACTTCGGGAGGGCAACCTCTCAGAATTGAACAGGTTGAAAAGGGAAGTGAAATTTGAAATAAGGAGAGCAAAGCAGAGTTACAAAAAAAAATAGAGAGGGAACAACAATTTAGGTTCTGCCTGGGACGGTATGAAAACTATTGTTGGCACAAGGATCAAAAGGAACTCTAAGGTTGTACTGGAGGGTTTCAGATGTGACAAACAGCTTGCACGAGAGTTCAATAAGTATTACCTGAGGTCTGACACCTCCAATTTCAGGAATGTCATTCTAGAGCAGAAAACCAACCTACCTGCCAGTGGTCCCACCTCTTTTGTTGAACGTGCTGTGGTCAATACATTTTTTTCCAATCAAATTTAAGATAAACAGATAATGTATAGAAACTAGGCCACTTGTGCCTCTAGTGCGATGTACAATTTTATGAAGTGGATGTGATGGAAGAGGACTTTGCCATGGAATTCCACTGGCCTTGAGAGCCGAACATAATTGCAAATAAAAGAAAAAAGAGGAGCGCGGCATATAAAATGTTGAACATAGGTCCTGAAAAGAACATAAACCTACATCTGCATAAATATCTCTGAGTACACGGACGCCTCTCTCCCTCCACTGTGAGAACTGGATAGTTTGGTCTCCAATCAGTAGATTAGGGTTATTAAATAATGGGGATTTTGAGTTCCACACATGAGAGTAGCCACACAGCTTCTCCACCGATCTCCATAAAGAAAGCAAATGAGAGATAATAGGGCCAAAGCTACGGCGACACAGAGTGATGGGCAGGTTTAAATATATAAGATCTTGGAGGGAGTAAAGAGACACCAGACTCTCCTCCAAGAAACGCCACGACACCTGTGCATCGGTGTGTAACCAGGTCAGCAGGGGTCTGAGTGTAAGAGCCCAGTTGTAATGTTTAAAGTTTGGGAGAGACAGACCCCCAGCCTGCCTTTCCCGCTGCATAGTTAAGAGTTTAATGCATGGACGCTTGCCTCGCCATAAGAATTTGGTCACCATTGATTGGAGCTTACTACAGAACTGAGGAGGTGGAGGAAGGGGTAGCATTGTGCTAACAAAATTAATCCGAGGTAAAATATTCATTTTAATAATGGAGATTGGACTGCGAAGTGAATTGGGGAGATTAAACCATCTGTCCAGATCAAAGCTGATTTTATTGAGAGTATTACTAAAATTGTGTTTTACTATTGTCTGCTATAGAAGGGAAGATTTCTCTGCCCAAGTGTGTAAAATTATTTACTAATGGCATGGGTAGGGAAATGGGGATGTTACCCATTGCTTGATTCAGCAGTAGTAAAGCAGATTTCTGCCAATTTATTTTAAATCCAGAAAGCTTGATGTATTGGTCAAAAATGATAAATATGTGTGGGATACAACGGTCGGCTTTACTGATGTATAACAATACATCATCCGCGTATAATGAAATGTGGTGGGTGCCATTAATGGAAATCGGTGATAGCAACGAATGGTCTGCGCCAGCAGCTCCAACGAAAGCGCAAACAGTAATGGACTCAGTGGGCAGCCCGGTCTCGACCCTCTCGAGATGGAAAATGGAGGGGAGCAGATCTTGCTCGTGAGCACCATTGCTGTTGGGTTCTTATATAGCACCATTATCATATCGATAAAGGGGGCACCAAAGCCCATCGCCTCAAGCACTGACCATAAATAAGGCCACTCTAGGCAGTCAAAAGCCTTCATGGCGTCTAACGACATGACTGCAGCTGGAGAAGTTAGATTTAGGGCGCTGTGTATGACGTGCAGCAGCCTCCTTATATTATCTGAAGCCAGTCTAGATTTTATGAAGCCAGTTTGATCACCGTGCACCAGCTGTATCATGTGATCTTGGAGGCGCTGTGCCAAAACTTTGGCATAAATCTTTAAGTCTGCATTTAGAAGTGAAAGGGGTCTATAATTAGCACACTCTGTGGGATCTTTGCCTCTTTTTTACAAGCAGAGATATTAAAGCACAATTGACGTCCCTCAAAAAAGAACCCATCTTAATCGAAAACTGTATCATGTCTGCCAGCAAAGGGCCGAGTACAGGCCAAAAAGCAACGTAAAACTTGGGTGGGATCCCGTCTGGGCCTGGAGATTTACCCTGACGCATGTCCTTCGCCGCCTTCTTGAGTTCATATATTGTAACGGCTGCATTAAGATTTTCAGAATCACGGTCGGAGAGACGCTCCATATGAATGTTATTTAAAAAACTTCTATAAAACGGATTTTCAAAGTCAATCTCTGAACTGTACAGATCCTCATAAAAAGATGCAAAGGTCGAGTTGGCACGCTCAATTAAAACAGTACTGTCTTTAGACTTAATGTTGAATATATCGGCAAAATGTTCACTGGTCCAGAGCCTCATGGTCAACAGGTGACTTGGTCTCGCAGAATTAAAATGGTACTGCCTAGTTCTATGCATAAGAAATTTGGAGCGGCGCCTAAGAAAAGAATTAATTTCCTTTTTGACCAGCTCTTTTTGAAGATACACAGAATCGCTGTAGTTATGTTGCAAAGTAACATCTTAAACAGCATACTTATGTTCCAGTTCTTCCAATTTAGCTGTGCGTTCTTTATTGCGGGCTGACACATACAGAGTGGTATTACGTCTTATAAACCCCTTCACTGCTTCCCATAGAATCCTCGGATCTGAAACTGAGCCCTTGTTGAATTCTAAAAAGACACGGAGATTGGTCTCAAATTGAGATTTGTTAGTTTCCTCGCGCAGCAGCGATGAGTTAAAGCGCCATCTGGGTGCTCTGGATGGAGGAGCCCTTATGGTGACCGCACAGTAAGTAGGTTTATGATCAGACCAAGTGACAGGTATATAACAAATATTACGTATATTATGAAATAGGTCTTTAAACAAAAAAGAATATCAATCCTTGAAAACGATCTATGTCTGCCCGAAAAAAAGGAGTAATCTTTTATAGAGGGGTTCATCGAACGGCAAATGCCGATCATACCTGTATGGGACGTCCACTGGCACAGTGCATCAGAAGCAAGATGTTGATCTCTATTCTGTGCCCCACCTGTTCTATCCATGTTATTATCCCAAACTGCATTAAAATCGGCACCCACCACCATCCGAAAACCTGTGAGGTCCAGGAGAGTTTTGGTTAATAAGTCATGAAAGCCAGCGTCAAACTTATTTGGAGCATAAACAGAAATGAATGCAATGTTTTTTCGGTCCAACCGAATCTTAGCAATGGCCATCCGCCCCTCCTGATCAGCCCAGGAGTCAATAAAATCAAATTTCAACTTGCGCTTGCAAACTATCATCAAGCCCCTAGTTTTTGTGGGAGCAGAGGAAGAAGCAATAGGAAGACAGAACTTATTCACAAAGCGACCAGTATCTTTGCGGAGTAGATGTGATTCCTGAACCATGGCAAAGTCAACATTCCTCCTACGAAAAAATTCTAAAATAGAAGTCTTTTATGTGGAATGCTAAGGCCCCTGGCATTTACTGAAATGAAATTAAGATCAGTCAAAGGTCATACCTCAACTGTCAGGATAGGGTGGCCTGGATCCCTAAAATAACAAACCCCAAAACAAAAAGAACCTAAACAAAAAATACAAAAAAAAAAAAAAATGAAGAATAGTGAAGAGAAAAAAAAAAGATACTTTTCGACATTCTTGATAAGTCCACAACTGGACAACTAACTTAAATATCCGGCTGCCCAAAAGAGGAAGCACCATCGCCAACTATTCGGACAGATACAACAACTGTTAGCTGATGACATCAAATAAACATTGTGCAATACCATTTTACAATTAGCAGGTACATTAGCCAAACTAAATAAATAATAATAATAATAATAATAATAATAATAATAATAATAGTAGTACTACTCAACCCAACTCCTGGTCCAAGCAATGGTACTATCCCGCCTGGACTACTGCAACTCTCTTCTGGCTGGACTACCGGCATCGGCCATCAGACCCCTGTAACTCATTCAGAATGCTGCAGTCTGGTCTTCAACCTCCCCAGACACTCCCACGTCACTCCCCTACTAACTACCCTCCATTGGCTGCCTGTTATGGCTTGCATCAAATTTAAAATATTGGTCCTAGCATACCAGGCAGTCATGGGATCAGCCCCAACATACCTCCTCAAGATCTTCTAACCATACATGCCAGCCAGACCCCTCCGTTCCGCTACTTCAGGATGCCTGGCACCTCCCCCTCTTCGCACCTGCGCTTCCCGATCACGTCTCCTGTCTGTTCAGTCCCCACGATGGTGGAATAACCTTCCCGTGGAGGTCAGAACAGCTGAGACCCTGACCATCTTCAAACGACAACTGAAGACTCACCTCTTCAGGCTGCACCTCTCCCCATCCCTCTCTACCTCCCTGAAGTCTGTAATTGTCTATGTTAGCTTAGGGTTGTAGCTAGGTAAGCTGTTTATCTTAGTTGCTTAGTTGCTTGTATTATGGATTGTATTATTTGCTTAGACCTAGTTGCTTGTATTATTGATTGTATTATTTGCTTAGACTTAGTTGCTTGTATTATTGATTGTATTATTTGCTTAGACTTAGTTGCTTGTATTATTTGCTTAGACTGCTTTGTTGCTGCTGTTATGACCGCTCGTTAAAGTCATAACAAAAAAGGGGAGACCACACGGTAAAGAACTTGGTTAAACAATAATTTTAATTTAAATAATCAAAAAAATGCAAAAAGAGAAACTAAACAGGCCCGGCAGCTGCCATCCAGGCAGGAGTGGAGAGAGCCTGAACCAGCCGTGAAGCCATGCTTTATGGCCTCCTCTCCAGGTGAAGCCAATCTGCTAATGAGAGGGGAGGAGAGTTAGGCAAGGGCAAGCACAATTCAAAATGGGAGGGGCAAGGCTAGGAGAGAGAGAGCAAGAAAGCCACTCCCAAACGAGCAGGGAGAGAGAGACACACACCCACATAGGCCAGGCTATGGCCCAGAGGCCATCACACTGATTTTATTTGTATTGATCAGATTAACCTACAGGGTCCAAGCTAAACTATGCAGTCGTTTGCTGCACTTGGAACTGTACTTCCCTCTAGGGTTTTCAACACACTTGTTCCTGGTTATGATTATACACTTTGTAGTACGTCGCTCTGGATAAGAGAGTCTGCCAAATGCCTGTAATGTAATGTAATGTAGTAGTTCTCACAGACATGAATTTAATGAACTTACAACCACATGTGTGCGCAAGGCTTCTTATATGTACAGAAGAACGTGTTAGTAATCTTCCAATATAGAAAGACCGGTAGGCAAAATATACTATACTATGTACTATAAGCTATAAGAAATGTGCTATTATATACTATAAGAAATGTGCCTGCATGTGCGAAAATATTGCACCTGGTCACATGTGCATATAAAATGCATATATAATAATATACACACATTTATGCGCACATATGGCGCTTATGCATGTGCCTGTGAACATACACTCACAAGTTAAGGCACTAGCCACTTGTATAGCCACATTTACTTTAACAGAGAGACATAAGCATACCTAGTGGAAGGCCAGCTGGCCACGCAAGACACACAATCATCGGTTGTCTGCTCATATATTTATATTTAAAAAATTAATAAGATTAATTAGATTGATAAAAATATCAATCTAAGTTACGTGGCTGATAATGGGGGGAAAAAAACAGCAAGATATACAAAACATTTGTCCTGTAGCCTATACATGGTGAAACGATGAGGTAGAAATTACTTTATCAGACCCGCAATACATGACGCGGTCCGAGACAGGTTTAGAAAACAACCTGTATGGTTGTAAGTTACACAGAGTCTCTCCCTCCCTCCTACACGTCACAGTTCAAAGGTAAATAATAGTGGTAAGTAATAGCGGGGGGTGAATGAAATAAAACACAAAAACAAAGAGAGTTCATCTGAATTATCTCTTATTTAAGGAAAAGAAACAAAGAGTGATAACTAAAATGGCAACTCAGGTAGTCTTACCCACAACAGTGTTCACCTGGATGGCGGGATAAGGGTGATTTGGTGACCATACAGGCATACTGTTCTCGGAGGCAACTTTGAAGAATTTTGAAAGTTTTTAATGCACTCTAGGGCCTTCTTTGGGTTGTCAAAACGGTGTTTAGTCGTGTTGGGTGCTGTGAAGGACAGCACAGCTGGGTAGGCCAGGGCAAAGGGGATCTGTGCAGCGTAAAGAAGGCGTTTGCAGTCCAAGAAGGAGTAGCGGCGATCCTGTGTGGGTTTGGAAAAGTCCTGGTAGAAACTTATTTTATTTCTACTCCAGCGTACATCTCCGCGTTCCCTGGCAAGGCTCCTCACACGTTCCTTTTGATGGAATCTCAAGAACCAAACCACAAAGGGTCTTGGAGGACCCCCGGTCTTCACTGGAACCAATGCCCGGTGAGCCCGCTCCAAATCCAGGCCCCCCGGGAAATCATCCCCGAGGATCTCTGGGAGTGTTAGTTTGAGAAAGGCTAGGGCGTCTTTGTCCTCAGAGCACTCCGGAAAGCCATAAATGCGAAGGTTATTCCTTCTTTCCCTGTCCTCGTATTCGACTAGCTTAGCTTTTAGCTTCTCCAGTTCTGACGCTGTAGCAGGAGGGCAGTCACGTCGTTCGCTTTCGGCCACTTCAAGCCACTCTAGCCGGGCCTCAACGTCAGTCACTTGAGTTAGCATGTGGGCTAGCTTCCCTTCGATAGCAGCTACAGCCCTCCGTGTCTCCGACAGTTCCCTCTGAACATCTACAAAATGTCCTTCCTGGTCTGCAAAGTGTCTTTCTTGGTCCGCCGAGAGTTTTTGGATGAGCTCAAAGATCAGGGCATTAGATGTAGTCTCGGCCGCAGCAGCATCCAGGGTAATGGCCGCCGGTTGTTGCTGCACAGTGTTAGCCGATGCCACTTCTGCTTCTGTAGCTTTAGCACGGCTCTGGTCCCCGGTTGTTGCTGCACAGTGTTAGCCGACGCCGCTTCCGCTTCTGTAGCTTTAGCACGGCCCTGGTCCCCGGTTGTTGCTGCAGTGTTAGCCGACGCCGCTTCTGTAGCTTTAGCACGGCCCTGGTCCCCGGTTGTTGCTGCGCAGTGTTAGCCGACGCCGCTTCCGCTTCTGTAGCTTCAGCACGGCCCTGGTCCCCGATTGTTGCTGCAGTGTTAGCCGACGCCGCTTCTGCTTCTGTAGCTTTAGCACGGCCCTGGTCCCCGGTTGTTGCTGCACAGTGTTAGCCGACGCCGCTTCCGCTTCTGTAGCTTTAGCACGGCCCTGGTCCCCGGTTGTTGTTGGGACGTTTGTGTTTTTCCGTGTGTTCGGCATCTCGCTTTTGAGTGAGATGAACGCTGGGTCTGGTAACTTGTGAACAAAGTGGAAAAATCACAGAATTTAACAGTTCATTTCAAGTTAACTGGCGAGGTGCGGGAGCCTCGTTTCAAGCGACCGTCACCGTCGGCGCCATCTTAAAAACCTGTGGTCAATACGTTTAAGCACTCCAGAGCTAGGAAGAGCCCTGGGCCTGACAGTATAGGCAGCCGCCTGCTCATCTCCTGTGCAGAGCAACTAGATCCCATTTTTCATTACATTTTCCAGCTGTCCCTCAATCAACAGAGAGTGCCGAAAATTTGGAAGTACAGTATACAGTTATCCCAGTGGCCCAACACAATCACCCCAAAGTACTAAATGACTTCAAGCCAGTTGCCCGGACCTCCTTAGTCATGAAGTGTTTTGAAAAACTGCTGAAAAAAGAGCTCCTTACAGAAACAGAGAATCTTCTTGACCCGCTACAGTTTGCCTATAGGGCTAAGCGAGGGGTAGAAGATGCTACTGCCACTCTGATAAACCTGTTATTCAAACACCTTGAAGGTAGTAAAACACATGCTAGGATTTTATTTGTTGATTTTTCATCCACTTTTAATACAATTCAACCCCACATTTTAGTAGTAAAAACATCGACCTTGATTTTTAACTGACAGAACTCAGAGAGTAAGGGTGAATGGTTGCTTGTCTGAGGAGATGTCATCATCCACAGGGTCTCCTCAGGGGTGTGTCCTTTCCCCACTCCTCTACATTCTTTATACTGATGATTGCCGCAGCCAGCGTGACAACAGACACATTTTAACATTTGCAGATGACTCTGCTATTGTCAGTCTCCTCCACGCCGATGAAAATGATCATGGTCCTGTCGTAGATGATTTCGTACACTGGTGTGATGGGGCATTCCTGCAACTAAATGTGGCAAAGAGGAAGGACATGCTCATTGATTTTAGGTGCAAGCCCTCTGCTCCTCAGAGCACTACCATCAAGGGGCAGGTGGTATAAGTTGTAGAAACATACAAGTACCTTGGCAGCTTGATTGACAGTAAGTTGAATTTTAACTCCAACACAGAGATGCTTTGCAAAAAGGGCTCAGCAACGACTGTTCTGCCTTCGTAAACTGTCACAGTTCCATGTTGATAAGACCCTCATGACCCTTTTGTACAAATCCTACATTGAGTCTGTATTAACATTTTCTGTAACCTGCTGGTATGGCAATCTTAGCGTCAAGGCCAAAACTGCTCTTTCCAAAATAGTGAAAGTCAGCAGTAAAATCCTGGGTGTCCAGTAAAGTAACCTCACTGACCTGTATAACAGACAGGAAGTTCGGAGGCTAAATCCATCCTATCAGTCAGCGCCCACCCCCTTCACTCTGAGTTTCAGATCCTAC
>CM045898.1:549340-573866 GCA_025169545.1 Anguilla japonica
ACCTAGACCCTCACACACCCACACCTACACACACACACTCACATACACACACACACACACACACACGTATACACACACATTCATATACACATTCACACACACACACACACACACTCAATCACACACTCACATATATATATACACACACTCATATGCACCTAGACCCACACACACGCACTCACACACCTACACACACTCTCGCACACTCAGTCACACACACACACCATCTCTCTCTCACATACACTCCATCACACACACACATACTCTCACACACACCCTTTCTCTCTCAGTCATGCACACGCACTCACAAATACACACACGTTTACTCTCATGCACACGCACTCACACACCTACGCACACACACTCTCTCACACCCCAGTCACTCACACACACCTCCACACGGACACACACAATCTCACGCGCACACACACACGCGCATGCAAACATACACATGCTCATACCCGTATGCACACACACACACACACTCTTTCTCTCACTCACACTCTCACATACAGTATACAGACACACACATTTGCAAACGCATGCGCACACACACACACTCATGCACTCACGCACAAACACAAATGTGTCAACACACACACATTCTCATTCCCATACGCACGCACACACATACTCATGCACTAACACATGCACACACATGCATACACTTACATGCGTGCACACACCATATACACATGTATACACAAACATTCTCCATACCCATACATACCACACACACATGTATAAACACACACACATTCACAAAGGCACTCAGCTCACGCACACACGCACATACACATACATACACTCATTCTCTTGCACGCGCACACACTCAAATACACAGTCTCACACACATTCACACAAACGCACGCACACACAGTTTCTCTTACCCATACACACACGCACCCATGTGCGCACACACACACATACTCATGCACTCAATCATACTCACACATGCACACACACATACATGCGTGCACACACACACACACACACACATTCTCTTACCCATTCACACACGCAACCCAGGCACACACACACACACGCATACTCACGCACTCACACACATGTTCACATCAACAGTCACTCCCACAAACGTACGCATGCATGCACACACATTCACAACTGCACACACACAAACACACTCTCACCCAGTCACACACACGTCAACACACTTGCAACCTTTCTTGACCAATGCCTTATCACTGCAATTTCAGCTGTGCCCAATATTAGCCTCAGTACAGCTTAAACCCTGTACATAAGAGTATGATCTTTTAGCAGGTTCAGGTTAAGCGCTCGCTATTTAAATATGATTTTATTTTTTTACATTTTAATACATTTATATTGCAAATGTGTTCACGGTGTGTGTTTATTGTACTTTTGATTATTAAAACATTAATATAACATTGGGGAGTAATAATGCCAAAAGATGGCAGAGTAAATGTTTTTTGAAGTAATAATTCTGTCTCCTGTATCTGCAATCTTTTTTAAAAGAAGCCAGTGGCAAACTCTCCACATAAATGTGCATTTTACTAGTTTTTACAGTTGCTTTCATTCATTTTCACAAGAGTTCCAATGTGCAAATTTCTGTGGGCAAAATGCAGCTGATAGGGAAAATGCAGAATGATCACTGCAGTGTACTTATTTCATTTCATTACTGTAAACAATGATGGATTGAGTTTCCTTAATTATTCTGTTAGGATTGATTTTGATTTTTTTTTTTTTTTGCTTTAATTTTCTGTATTTTCAGACAATAATATGCAATGATTAAACCTGAATTATAAAAATCTGAATGTTTTTCTGTTGTGATTTTATTATTGTGTGATGTATTGAACTCCTGTGACACAGTAGTACTTATTTCATATTCTGTATGGGATTGCTGTTTGGGCTCAATATGAGTAGATCAACATGGGGCTAAAATCTTCAGCTGAAGCAATGACATTAATCTACAGTAGTGGAAATAAAATCCATTATAAGAAAAAGTTGTGTAGTGTCTGATGAATGCTTGCTTCTGTTACTGTAGTGTAACCACAACTCAATACATTTTGAAAAGTCACTGCTTTGTCTATTGAGCTGGTATATTTATGTTACTTCTCAAAGAAATGGTTTTCCTGTAGGTTTGAATCTGGATCTGCTGCACATCAGTTGAATGGATTAGACCACTAAGCCAAAATCAGGGCAGAAGTGTGGTTTGCATGACATCCAGTCTCTTGCGATGTTCCTGAGACCCTGCAGGTTTTTTTACCCTCATTTTTTCAGATGCATTTCTAATATCTGCAGTTACACATTACAAATGCATTACAGTATGTTATGATTGCTTTGGCTGAATGTGGAAAACTCAATTTGCCAAACTGACTGGCAAAGTCCTTACCCTAAGACACTATTGCAGTACCTACACACAAAGTACACAACTCTAAATCACACTCAGTTTTCACAATACAGTCGTCTCATATTAGTACAATGTTCCAATGCTTATTGCTAGACATGCAGATTGTGAAATGAAGTCAAGATGTTTGCAGTCCTGTCTCGTCACTTCCAGCAACATTGCCCAGGTGAGTCGCATTGCAGCACGATTGGTAATCCTAACATAAAAGGCTGTTTTACAGCACTACATTCAGCAGTGTCTGACAACATGGAGAAGCCCAATGCAGTTGGTACTGATGGACGGGTTGTGGCTGAGGCTGAGGTTGTGGTCAAGCAGGTAGAATAAATATCGTTGTATTGAATGAAGTTAGAGCCACAGTCATTGACCATGTCATAAATCCAGGCATAGCAATGGGAGAAGCTGGAAGGATTGTAAGGCCCAACTTAAAAATGTCAACAGTGGCATCTAATAAGAGCTTTTGGACTGAACATTGATAAGTCAATAATTTACTGTAAAATGTGATACAGTAATTACATTACAGGATTGTTGTGTTGCTGTCATTTTATATTATTTCTGTTACGTGACGAGCCTGTAAGCCATGCTAATCATTTTTATTAGAGACCGTACAACTCTGTTTTTCCAAAATGCTGGCTTATTCCACATGGGGGAAAATTGTGTTTGTGTTAGGTATTCCTGTGGCAATGTCTGTTCTGTCTGTTCTGATAATGTGATTATTTTTCTTCTATCAGATAAGGCCTGCTGGTGCAAGTTTGTAATGTTGCATTTGTATGTGTTATTTTTACTGTTCACGTGTCAAATGTCTAGAGTGTAAATGTTTCTGTTTAAATGATTGGTTGAATAACACATATCACCGCTATTTTCACCGACCATGTTAAACGTACTCACTTGCACGTCTCAGCTCCAAAGGCATGCTGATGTTTAAACCCATATTCCAATCTGTTTGAAATGACACAAATTCTGCGTCGTCTGTTCAAACATCAGACATTTTTTTTAACTCTCCATAATGTTTATGCCTTGCACCTGAACAAATTGGATGTGCCCATTCTACTGTACCATCTCCTTTGTAAACTAAGAAGTTCCTTTCAGCTGACTACATCAGAATCTGTACTATTGGCATTTTATGAAAGCTTAAAATGTACAACATTATTAATCAGAAATTATATCTGGGTGGGTAAATTGGTGGATATGCTGTAGAACATAGTTTGTAATTGATTTATAAATATACCAGTATATCCTGGGCTTTCACTGATGGTTTAATAGGCCTATTTCACATTTCCGGGTATGTAAACCGGATGTAGGGGTCTCTCATTTCCGGTTATCTTAACAGCCACCAAAAACAACGGCAGCGACCAAGAGCTTTTTTTTTGTTTCGTAGAGTTCCCCTATGTACCAATTCGAAAAAGAATTTATTTGCCCTTTCACAGCTTTCCCACAGATTTACTCCAAACTAAGAAAAAAACTTGCTAGGTAGCATGATTGTCATAATGTTGCAAACTAACATAAACTAACTCATTACGATAGCTAGCTAGTTAGCTACTGCTTTGTGAATAAGATTACACTCGATAATGAACTTTTCTCCTCACATACATTTATCTAAATGTCTGAGTCCCCTACCCTCCTTCGTTTTTTATTTTTGTTTTTTTATCATTCACCACTAACGCGGTTTCAGTCATGTCGTACTTGTTACTGAAGAATGTCATAAAATCAGTTAGCTAGCTATATTATGTTATGATTAGCAAATTACGTTTTAGCCAGCTAGCTTGTTAGCAAGCACATATTTGGATATTCAATGTTGAAACTGCAGATGCATGTTTATTTTAGTTGTTAATTGTAATTACAAAATGTATTGACGGACATGGCCACAAGCCTACTTAAGATATATCAGCTGATTTAAAAATGTGTGCGTAGTTTTTATCAGCGATGAAAACAAACAGCTCGGTAGTGAACTGAACACTACATTACACAGGCGATTTGACAAGCAATATAAATCTTTATTAGAACAAGTACAGCACAAACAACATGTCACAAAATAGTAACGGTAGTACAAAACTTAGTTAAGAGATATTTCACTTCGGTATAACATAAGTAATTGTGTGGAGCCTAACACATTGTACTTACATAGCGCCTCCCCTGCTGACCGTCAACGTTAACAGAATCGCTTTTCCTCACAGTTGTCAGGCTCCCTAATAATTCATTTTCGGGACAACCGAGAGGAACAGATACGCTGTTAACGGACAGCAGATGTTGCTTCACGCCACGAAAACACAATGGAGTCGCCACCAGAAAATAATTTATGTTATGTCGAAGTGAAATATCTCTTTAATCAGCTAACTTGCTGTGGTTAGCAAGCTAGCTATTTAGCTTTCTGGCGAACCAGAGCTAACGATATACTTACCTTCATAACCGAATATAAACTTCTCAAAAAAGAATTTATAGCCCTTGTCTAGTTTAGACCGCTTAACATTCACTGGCAATGCTTCGACAATGCGGATAACATCGGACATAGTGACCTTTGGCAGAGCTATTAGGGACTGTGAGAACACGTCGCTGTTTAGGCTCAATTTTTCGCTGTCAGAAATGGACTTGCGCCCGTAGCAACGGCAACCGGAAACAAAGTATCCCTACATCCGGTTTTGGTCGCCATCTTGTGAAATAGGCCTATCGTGGTACATATAGCAGTGGCCTATATGTAGTTTGCTTCTACCGGACTGCTTCCCCCCAGCAGGGAAACAGAGGGGTACAACCCCCCAGCAGGGAAACAGAGGGGCACAACCCCCCCAGCAGGGAAACAGAGGGGCACAACCCCCCAGCAGGGAAACAGAGGGGTACAACCCCCCAGCAGGGAAGCAGAGGGGCACAACCCTCCAGCAGGGAAACAGAGGGGTACAACCCCCCCAGCAGGGAAACAGAGGGGCACAGAAGACTCTGGGTCATCCCAACATGGATGGCGCAGGAGAGGTAGCAGGTTTTAGCAGGTTGCTAAGGTGGTCTGGGAGGATGGACAGCGTGGGAAAGTATGGAGGACCGATCGCTCAGTGGGTCAGGCTGGTGGAAGATACCACAAGCCAGGCTTAGCTTCCTGATCAGGGCCAATTATGACACGCTGCCTTCTCAGAACCTGCGCTAATGGTTTGGTGCGGATGAGACTCCGCTCTGTGCTGCCCCCAAACGAGGCCTGTGGCACATTCTGTCAGGCTGTGAGACAGCTCCGGCACAGGGACACAGAGCAGGCCTCCAGCACAGAGACACAGAGCAGGTCTTCGGCACAGGGACACAGAGCAGGACTCCGGCACAGGGACACAGAGCAGGCCTCCGGCACAGGGACACAGAGCAGGCCTCCGGCACAGGAACACAGAGCAGACCTCCAGCACAGGGACACAGAGCAGGCCTCCAGCACAGGGACACAGAGCAGGCCTCCGGCAGAGGGACACAGTGCAGGCCTCCAGCACAGGGGTGCTACAGCTGGAGGTATGGCCAGCTGCTGTGGAAGCTTCTGGAATTACTGGAGACCAGCAGGCAGGAGGCAAACAGAGATGCCTCTCCTGTGAAAGAGCATCAAACCCACTTTGTGAGGTAAGCAGAGGAGGAGGGGACCGTAGGACACAAAGGTGGGAGTAGAGTCCTGGTACCAGGCAGGGGGTGGAGCATGCGTGTAGATCTCAATCCACAGCTCCATTTCCCAAATGAAATCAGCACAGCGTTCCTGTGGCCTAACATGGAGACATGGTCTACTCGGGCGAAGGTGGTACTCCTTATATGGAGACGTGGTCCACTCGAGCGAAGGTGGTGCTCCTTATATGGAGACGTGGTCCACTCGGGCGAAGGTGGTGCTCCTTATATGGCGACGTGGCCCACTCGGGCGAAGGTGGTGCTCCTTATATGGAGACGTGGTCCACTCAGGTGAAGGTGGTGCTCCTTATTTGGAGACGTGGTCCACTCAGGTGAAGGTGGTGCTCCTTATGGAGCTCACCCTCCCATGGGAGGAGGGGGCAGAAGCAGCCTATGAGCAGAAACGGCTGAAGTACTCCGACCTGGCAGCGGAGTGTGAGAGTGTAAGGAGTGTAAGGAGGCCGGTTAGAGAGCGACAGTATATCCAGTGGAGGAGGGATGCTGCGGGTTCACCCGCCAGTCAGTGCTCCACCTTCTGGAGAACACGGGCATGGCAGGGGCAAGGCTGAGGAGGGCAGCTGGAGGGCTGGCCGAGGAAGCAGAGAAGGGGGGGGGGGGGTGTCGGCAACCCAAAACAGCAGCAGAGGGTGGCAGCTGGTCTTCCGGATCAGTTTGAGCCTCTTTGTGTCCCTGGAGTAGAGGCTCCCAGCCCAGCACACACAGGTGTAGAACAGGACACCGGCCACAATGATCTGGTAGAACATGGCCAGCATCCCGCTACACACACCGAAGGAGCGTTGCCTTCCCAGAAAGAAAAGCCTTCAGTCTAGTAGGGCCTCCAAAGACACAAACCACAGTATCAAACCATCTATCTATGTGATCAGGAAAACATGGTGTGTATGTGTTTGTTTGTGTGTTTGTGTGCGTGTGTGTGCATGTTGTGCGCGTGTGTGTATTGATGCGCTGTGTACGTGCTCTGTGTGTACAATAAAAATGAGCATCTTCAGTGCATGAACCAGTGCATTTCTTTGAAATTACACCCCCATCCTCATGCTAAATGGAATTTAATAAAACCATTATGTGCCGTGGCAGGAGCTTGAAATGGTTGAAAATATCAGAGTATGTACTTTTGCTATCAGACCAGTGGGCTGTATTGGAATACTGGAAACACAAAGTGGATGCTTTCTGCCATCCGGTGGTCTTGTGACGCTACTACAAGGGACTAAACTCCTGAGGGTGAGACTCAAGGCAGAAGTTGGGAGTTTCTAAAAAATTGACTGCTTACTCTGGTTCCCTCTGTCTAATATAACATTTTTGTAAAGATCTGAAACTAGGCACTAATATAAAAAAGCAGGATGGGGGAAAATACTTTTCATGGCACTGTACATGAGGTAGACAGGTTTCCTTTAACAGGCTTTAATACAAGGGGCACCAGGGAGACACACACTACACAGCTTGCAGAGGAATTCTCAGAAGTTTGCTAGAGAGCGATGAAAAACAGATCCCTGTCTGACTGAACCCTCCTGTACCCTGGGCAACACAGGCACCAATCGTGCGTTGCCCTGTGGAGCTACCAGCCACAGTCAGCACTGGCACGGTCCGGATTCGACCCGAGGCCGTGAGGTTCATCCATGCACCTCAGCGTGGTGCCTTAACCAAATGAGCCATCCAGCAGCCCCAAGCCTACTTTCAATAAAATTACAACTTATCAGCATCCATAAGAAATGCTAACTACCATACAATGTGCCAAATAATCACTGCATTGATAGGAACCACTCAAAGCAGGTACATGAGGTAGACAGGAAATCATCAGGCCAGATGACATTTTCTCACTGTAACAGACTTTAGTACAATATGCACCAGGGAAATACCCACTACACAGCATGCAGAGGCATTCTCCAAAGACTCACTAAGTTGTCTCAGTCTTGATAATAGTTTATAAGCATCACACCTCATATGGTCACATCTCACAAGCATGGAGGCTCTGTCTGTGGTCACACATGCATGTTACATCAGTAATTAGGCATCTCAGCACGCAACAGAACAACACAGTATAGTGCCTGGGACGGGGGCGGTATATCCCCATTGTGGGTGCCAGAGCTTTTCGGGTCCTCTCAGGAGTGCACTTGGGACGGCCCTGACCTGCATTCCATCCTCTCCGTAGCTCTCCATAGCTTTTTGCCCTCATCGCCATGGTAACTGGGAATGTGGAGACTGCGGCAAGGCCGCAGGCCTAGGCAGAAGCGGCCAGGAGTGCATACAGAAATACAGAAACATACACTTCCCTTCACTATCTTAAGCATCCAAGCAGTTGTACACTGCAGAAAACACTCTGAAGTGCATTAATCACTGCAGGTTTCCCACTGAATCTACAGGAACTGAGGCGGAGCAGTGAAAGAATGGGCAGCGATTCACTATGTGCGCTCATAGACATGGAAACTGTTTCTCTGATCGATCAAACATTGTCTGGATTATTCGCAAAACATTTTAGTTTACAGCCAAATCTGCTGCAATTACTATGACATAAGAACACTTAAGTCGCGTTTCCACCAAAAGTACCCGGAACTTTTAGTCCCAGGAACTACTTTTCAAGGAACTAAAAGGAACTTAGTTACTTTTCAAGGAACTAAAAGCAATGCTACCCAGTATTTCCTCAATTCTTTCAAGTCACTTGGTCCTGTGTTTTGTAATCTTACCATTTTACAAAGTCATACTAACTTTGTGTCAAATCAAAGTGTCAAATATTTCGAATTGCCTCATGGAACACATTGAAGTTCATGTAGAAAACTGCTTCTCAGTAACTACAGGCAGCATATTTCTCCACAAAACATATGTTTATACTTGCTTCTGAACTGAATTTCAGTAAATGTACAAGTTATTGTATATTTGCTACGTACAATAAATACTGCATGTAAAATACATATTGTACATACATACATAGAGAACTTCTTTTTCCCCATGGGGACATTTCCCTCGCAGCATGTTACATTCACATTTACACCAAGAAACATACAATCATTCAGGCAACAGAAAGGCTGGGCAGCGAAATACATACATACCAATTGGACATATAGACGCCTGTTCAATCAGTCTTGACTGTGAGAAACCCATCCACACATATGTTTGGCCTGTCCATGTACTGCATGCTTATACACACAGGGCCAATTGACTTGAAAGAATTGAGGAAATATTGGGTAGCATTCCTTTGGAATACATCTTATTTAATTTTGGTGAGGCAAGATAGTTTATATTGTTTGTAGTACCGTAACTTGGCGTCATTTTGATATCAATACTTTTGAGTAACTTGGCATTTTTGTACGTTGAAAACGTGTTTTTTATGAGATACCTGTTTACCTGACACAGAGATGGTGTTTTACACACCACAATATAGTGCATTGTTCTTGTCATTTGAATGAAGGATATTGTCTTACTGACAGTTTAAACCTCAGTCTAACAATTATGGAAGATCATATTTCATAATGAATTTTACTCCATGATTATAGTTTATTATAGACTTATGTTTATGTTAAACTATATCCTAAATAATTATACGATAAAACAAAACCAACAAAATACTCTAAATTGAAAAATGCTATTTAGAGAAAATATTTTTGCATTTGATTATTTTCAAAATAGTTACTCCATTATATATTATATTAATCCCAGGTCTGTTTTGTGCAAGAGAACGACTTATGAGATGAAACTAATAGATACGAATGTACAAAAAGGCGATAACATGGACAATTAAATATAAAGCTTAAGTACTTACCGGACAACAAAATAAAAATGAATACTTGAAGCATTTTGGTAATTGTTTGCAGTGTATCGTCTTGTTCAGTGAGCTGAAGTAAGTGAAGTAGTGATCAATGATGAATTGGGTGTACATGTACGTCTGTGACATCGTTGTGAAGATGAAAGAGCGAATTTACAATGATTCTTATTTCACTGTGACGTCGGGTATTTTTGCATTGTGTTGCCTAGAAATGTTCGATACCTTAGGTTACTAGTGTGTTAACAAACAAGTTTCGTTAATAAACTTAGTTACCGAATTACTACTAGCTTGTACGTTTCTATCCCATAGGTGTTATGACCAGCATTGTTATTGCAACCAAATAAAATTGTTTTGTTCAAGCTCAAATTTACATTTGAAGGACATTGTTTTTGACACCTCGATGGCATTAAATCAATGACCATTTAAAACGCAACGTGTTATTATTGTTTCAAAACATCCGGATTCCGGAATTAGTTTTTAACACCATATTTAGGAACGGTCGCTAAGTAACAATATCTCTATATAACAACCAAATTCGGCGAATACAAATCAATAAATCCCCTTCAGTCTATCCACTTGTATATGTTTATGTTCGGTTTTATATGTTTTGTTAATTCTTCTTTCTGACTCGGAGGCTGGATGCAGTAAATTCAGTGCAGTACAGAGTCAGAGGCTGAAAACATGCGGTACAGTGACCCACAAAAATAGATCCACCTTGGATTTCCGTAGACCCGTAGAGATGCCCCGACCAGTAAGGAGGCCAGTAGCTCACGAGCCCCCGTGAATTCGAACCATGCCTGCGCGCATTTAACGATATTAAATATGTCGCGAGCGTGTAGGCTACTTTAAAAGGGAAGAAGTGACGCAGAGTGAATCAAATACAGGCTGCGTTTAAACTATGGTGCTTCCAATCAGTTGATTTGCGAAACTTAGAAGGGCTGGCAACGATCTGAGTTAGAGCTTGACCAAGCAAAGTACCATAGGTGATTTGTGACATTTCAATAAAATTCAACGGGTGCTTGACGCTTAGTTTGGAGTCACGGTTTTTCCAAAACCAGAGTTATATGGCCTTTTAATGAAACGTTTACACAATGGAAAAGGAGACTGTAAAATCCTTAATACATCAGTCTAATAGTTTTCAACTAATAGTTGTTTTTTTTTAAATACCAAAAACGAATCACTTGCAAATAAATGGAATTATGTGCAAGAGTCGTGTTGCAGAAATGCATGGTTTCAGGCTGACACCTAAAAAGAGGTTTTCTGAGGGCGACTGGTCCATCTGTGATTTGGTCCTAGATGTCAAAGCAAATGCTCCTTAATTTCCATCATTTAGAATGTTTTCCTTAGGGCAGATGGTATAGTGATTATGCCAAATTATGGCCATTCCTGTAAAACAAAATGCAATGCAACACCACGCAATGCTTGCTTCACTAGATGAACACTACATTTGTTACCATTCTGTCACTATTAATCCATGCCAATTTAAAACCACTACTCTGCATTATATCACCACAGCCACGTAACATTTTTAACCATTAAGAATGACATGCTGTCCGTTCCAAGTAAAATGCTTTACAGTTCACCAAAAACACATTGTCCTCTGTGGCCGTTCGTGCAGAAGCTGGACAGGATGCTAACCCTTGTGCAGGTCAATGTAAAGCTGTGTATGAACAGCTGTGCATTGAGCCACCACAGGTTAAAGGCCCTGTCAGTCAGAGGAACACAGTCCAGTCAGCAGCTGCATCTAATTGAGTAGTCAGGGGACATTGATGATTGTTGAGGACAGAAGTACAGCAGTTGCTTTTTATAAAGGGGCTTGAGGCCTGACTGCATTACTGATTTAGATTTTAGAGGTTTAATTTATAGGTTACACATTTTAATAAAATCCACACCACCAACCAAATACAAGTAATTCCACTGTTTAAGGTTTATTGGTTTAATTGTTTTGTGTACAAATGACATAAAAGAAAAAAGAAGAAATAAAACAACTTTCTTAATCGATTTTTCTGTATGTTTGCCTAACAATAATATCTGGACAATACGGAATTATAATAATAATCTCAGCCTCCGGTACGCCTGCTGATTGCACAGACCACTGCTCGCAAAACCTGTTCTGATGAACAACCGACCGTGGCAGCAATGGCCCGGTGTGCATTTAAGGATAAGCATGCATACTACTTGTGATTTTAATTTTCTGTCAAATCCTTCTATTTTAGTAGCAGCACTATCAGAAAGGTTTGTGAATGCTTAACCAAAAAGTAAAATAAGTACAACAGAGTAGTCTAGCTAAAACTCCGACTAGTAAGCTTCAGAAAAGTCATAAATGTGTTATAACACATGAGGTTTATAGATATGCTGTTATGTAGCCTATAGTCGGGTTTCAAAGAGGCTTATGTTGCTAAGGGATTTTAATGTTATTGTTATCTCTAAAATGATAAAAAGCTACTGCAAGTGTTCTAAAGGGAAAAAAAAGAAAATTATATATTTTATTCTAAAGATGAATTAATTTGTTGAGCTGTATTTTTTCCAGTGTATATCTGATCACATATTATAGTGCTACCAATAATACTGTGTAATATACATTATTAATATCAGTACATACAACTCTGTCATTCAATTAACAGAAATAATAGGATTGACGTATGATATTGAATAATGCCTAAGAGAGATGCAATGCACAGTATGTATCATTAATGAACTAATATATAAACCTGTAATTTTTGCAAATAATTTGTGAAAACGTAAGATTAGAATACCAAAGTTCACTAACCTGCACCCTAATTGATCTTTTAAAAGGATGAAATGAAAGCCGAAAGCAGAAGTAGATGCATTCTGGTTTTCATTCAGCTCGTCCAAACCGAGGGAACACAATGAGATCTTTTTCGAATGTGATCACATTCTTACAGTCCTATACTCCATCACCGTTAGACTGTAAGTCTCACCAGGAAATAAACAATGGCCCCTTCCCTTCGGGCTATACCTCTGATGAATACCTTTACTGATAAACGCCTGGAAAAATGTAGTCAATTTATCGTATTTGTGGATTTATGACAGCTTTCCGCCTCTATCTCAATATTAAATTATGTTTAAAAGTACATTTTCAGGATAAAGAGAGTCAACTATAGAATATGAAAGCAGCCACGTCGAAAAACATTTTTTGTGTCAATGAATGGTGGTTCTTATTTTACTGTGTAACATAAGTCTGAATGAATTAGGATTAAAACAGTTGCAAACACACACATGCACACATGCGTACATACATGCATTCGCAGACACACACACACACACACGCACACGCACACACACACCATGACCCAACATATTAGCAATTCGTTTTTTTATTGATTGACAGAGTTTCGGCTTGTGATATCTATAGTTTTTTATGAACGCCTTTAAATAAGAAGTACCCCCCATGTTCTTTAAAGAAACGTCAGCAAAATGGCTCATATTGGACATGACAGCTTTAGCACAGAGCTCTGCCCCCCTGCACTCCAGAGAGTGTTCCTTTTCAGGAAAGGACTGCATGATCCCATGAACCCCCGCCGCCCCACCCCTCCACTCCACCCCACCCCACCCCACCCCACCCCCCAAACTCAATGCCTGTTGTGTGGAACTGTGGAGGCACTACGTGATAAAGCCTGATCTCTGCCGTAAGACCAGCAACCTGCTTTCCTTTCAGCTGCTTTTCAGCTCACAGCCCCCTGAGAAGACCGAGGAGAATGGTGGCCAGCTACACCACCTACAGCGTTCCCTTCAACTGACTGCCTTTTTCCTCCCTCTGGACACGGTATCAGGTTTAATCTTTTTTAAAAGCTTGATTTTTTTAGTCTTGAGTACCCGAAAACAAGTAAGCAATCCGTTTGACTTGTAGCTATATCTCCTGAACAGAGCCTCCATTAAGACCAAACTGACCTTATAACAAGCAATCAATCAATCAATCAATCAAATTTTATTTGTATAGCGTATTTTACAGCAGTTGTCACAATACGCTTTATAGACAACCCTGGCCTAGACCCCCACAGGACCAAGCCTAAGGCAACAGTGGCAAGGAAAAGCTCCCTGTGGCAGATGGGAAGAAACCTTGGAAGGAACCAGGCTCAAGGGGGAAACCCATCCTCCTATGGTCAGCTCAGGGTGCCGACTGGTGACCAACATGTCAGTCAGTTTTACAGGGTTCATAATGTGGCTCAGATGATGGATGGGGCCGGGTGGCGGTGGTGGGGAGCAGCAGGTGGCGACGGAAGTGAGCAGGGTGGAGGCAATGACGAAAGAGGGGCTGGACCGCAGTGGTGGGGGAGACCAGACGACAGCACTCTCAAAGACTGGGGCAAGAGCCCCGCTGGCAGCGTGGGGAAGGAGGTAGAAACGGCAATTAGGGAATTTGTAGATGGAAGCCATGCCTCAAATAATAAGAGACCGCGGCGAATAGTGAAAGCTCAACACGAGAATGAACAAACGACCGCCGACTTTAACGTAGGGATATGGGCCGACATGTACTTTAAATTTAAATCTCCATGCAATTTTTATCGAAATGCCCATGGCTGAGCTGTCAAACTCTCTTCCTGGTGAAAAAGGCCTTTTTAAGCTCCTCGAGCCTAATTTGGCATACCTGTTTATACTACTCAGCAGCTCAACGAGCTATCTAGCTATGGAATGCGATATGCGTGGTTATGCTTGGAGCGAAACCTGCAGGACGATCTCCAGGGTTAGACAGCTCTGCGCTAGAGTTCTGTATTTTTGTATTTTCTAAATGTCCTTGTTCGATTTGCAGCCCGGGCTACGCCGTTTGGGCAGGGCAGAGTATCAACCAGTACACCAATCCAGAAACAGCATTTTTATCTTTGTTGAAACATTCTTCATGAAGCTGAAATTAACCCCAAGAGGCATAATCCAAGCTGCAGTTCGAACGCATTCAGACATTTTCCCAGTCTCTTATCAGCAAGCGGTCTGCGAGGCGGTGGCTGAAGTGGAACAGCGCTCTGCTAAATTGCGAGCTGGGGACTACCGGGACTGCTCTTAGGTAAATCCCAGAACTCATAGTACACCATTCTAACATTTTAGGGGCCACGTCTTAAACAAGGAAAATGCTTTGTTGCATCTGAATGGAGTATGTATGGTAAATATTGCCTTCTTTTCATGCTATCTTAAGATATTTATACCCCTGGATCCTGACCCCAGATCTAAATCTGACCCAGAAGAGAAATAAAAATAAATAAATAAATACATTTCACAATTTTGATATGTCCTTCCAGAGAAAAAATGGGAATTGGTAAGCTAACATCCTTTTATGATTATTATTTTTTATCGCTAATTTTTCTACATGATTTGGTGGATATTATTTTGATCGACCTACATTTTGGTAGCAATATTTTGTAGTGTAATACAATTTCATTTGGGGTATTCGGTATCGAAATGCATTTTGATGCATTTTCGCCCAAAAACTGAGCAAAAGTCAATTTTTGACTTCCAAATGGCTCAGACAAAAATATTTCATATGCACAACAAAACTATTATTCTATCCATCGCACATTGAAGACACATGAAGTTCTAGGGCAATAATCGCCGTGTGAAAATCAGTTTGTTAAAAATGTGTCTGATTTTTTCTCTTAATATTAAGTTTAATATTACACGGGGTGGAAAAGAAAGAAAAAAACACGGACAGAATGGCTGATTTAATATGGATGCTGTTTAATAAACACCGTTACGTTGATTAAATTTAGAAAAATATTCACAGGAATTAAATCCACGGATGGTAGTCCTGAACCGTCACTTTAACAATGTTAAACTAAGTCGGAATTCTATGAGTTAAACACAGGATTAAACCTCTAGAGCAGAATTGTGTTATGACAAGGAAAATTATGGAATACTGGGAACACTGTCAGGGCTCTGGACTGAGTCTGGAGTTGAAGGGGGGGTCAAAACTCTCTCTCCTGCTTTCACCATCTCTCTGTGCTTTTTCCGATTCGTCCGCCACCTCTTCTGCTGAGCTCTCTTTTCTCTCTCGGTCAGATCATTTCTGCTACGTCTCTTTTTACTTGCCAAATATTTTAAATATGTCTGACACTTTTTCTCAAGGTACGCTGTTCTGCACAAAAGGTCTGCATCTCTGCGTTCCCTATAAAGCTTCTGCTTGATAGCTGCACTTAGCCTGGCCATACCTGACAAACAAAATGCAGTAAGATATGATTATGATATTGCAACAATACTTTTGTGTTACTTATTAATCGTTTCTCAATGTATTTGCCTAAAGTAATGGGAACTGATGGTTGTCAATGGTGTTACCATAAAGAGAGTAAAAGAGAGTAACAACAATGACGGTAAGACCAATGACAAATGTCAATAAAGGAGGACATTTCTTAAATGTAGGCTATAGTCTATCAAATCCAAGGTCACAGAACATTAATGAATTCATCAAACATTTTGTATGTTTGATTTATTTCTACATATGTTTATCATCCATAGAAGAAAACGAGTAACATCAATGACATGCCTAAATTACCCCCACTCCAAATAGAGGGGAAATTATCATATGTGAAACAATTTAAAAGAGGGTCATAACTCACAATGTGTCTTCTGAGCAGACACCTTCCAAAATTACCTTTGACCAGAGGAAGTAACTCAAAAAGACTTCTGATGGCATGGTAAATGTAGTTTTTCTTGAAAGTAAAACCAATGACATAATATTGTGGGAAAAAATGTGTCTAATAATATTTAGATAATTATGTTAGTGTTACAGGTCTGACGTGGAATAAACCCGCCACTGTATCACATTTAATTATTTTATTAATTCTGAAAACAGAAGGAGAATGGACATCTATGAGTTTGCTGCACAGGATTACCACACCTTTTCCAGATAGCATTAACAGAAGATAATCTCTGATTTAACGATATCACCGTGTCGCAAAAATAAAGAAAACACTTTACCCTTTACGGTTCAGTTACCTTGTGCCTGTTTCAATTCCCAAAATAAACATATTTCCTTACAGTTGTCTTCCACAGAGTATCAATTCCATATATCAGTATCACATTTCACAATTCAAAACGACCAGCAATCTCACACAGTCACTGAAACTAATTAACAAAGATTTTTAGGTTTATTAATCTCTATAGCTATAAATTTAACTGAATACTCCCACCTAGTGGACAAACAATTATTTGCACTCCACTAGCCATAATGAACGAACCTCATTTCCCCACGAAACTGGGTAATACGGTTCCGTGCATTTTCCCCGTACCGATCTTTAACGAACTTTCCATTTCTTTTAAAGGTTTTATATGATTCTGTCATATTACCCCGGCGACCGATAAGTATCGCTACCTTGAGATATTAAGTAAGCGGTCCATATTTCCCCAAACCATATGCCCCTGAGTTTAAGCGAACTGTTTCATGTCCCTTTTAATAACAGATCCGTGCATACATTCAGTTGCCGAGTATTAGCTCAGCTACCGATATTCCCACATTCCCTTTCCCCTTTAGTGCTGGGAATTAGTGTTTCAGATTCGCTTTCGCTCAGGCAGGATGTACTAATAGAGCCGCGAATCTTCCTTCAATAAACACAGGATGCATCGGCTTTGGAACGTCGCCGTACCCGGTATAATTTATTCATGTCTGAATTTACTCACTCAGGTAACTGAGCATATCGTAAAATAACTTGGTAGGCTACTGTAGCTATCAGGCTACACACGCTTTGTGCGGCCATTCTGTTTCCCGTTTCCCGGTTCCTTTCCCAAAACCGCGCTTAATGCTCTAAATATTTCACAATCCATACCCGATTATTGGGATGTCTTATTGGGCCAAGTGACTTGAAAGAATTGAGGAAATATTGGGTAGCATTGCTTTGAAATACATCTTATGTCATTTCGGTGAGGCAAGATAGCCTATATTGTTTGTAGTACCGTAACTTGGCGTCATTTTGATATCAGTACTTTTGAGTAACTTGGCATTTTTGTACGTTGAAAACGTGTTTTTTTTATGAGATTTTAGTTTACATTCCGAAATGGAATATTTAACCATCCTCACAGAATATTTTCCATAATGGATCGCGACCGCGTTCAGAAACACAGTGTATTGCCTCCACAATCTCACTGACGATCATGTTGCAATTAAACATTATACTAAAACATATCAACATATCACTTTCTAATTTCTATTACCACTACACATTAACCTATTGCAGGAGTAAATATTACATTACCTGAAAACAGAAGGAGAATGGACATATATGAGTTTGCTGTACAGGATTACCACACTTTTTCCAGATAGCATTAACAGAAGATAATCTCTGATTTACCTATCACAGTGTAGAGCCCTGCAGTTAGTAGCGCCCCCTTACTGCTGGGAGGTGGATATGCCCTCTCCATTAACAAACTGAATATTACTGCGTATACTGTCTTCAGTTCAGGGTGTGGCATTAGCCTACATTTTTCACATATAGTAAATCAATAAATAAAATACCCTAATATATAATATAGTATTTTAAACCATTTAAAAATCTTGATTTATTGTAAAAAATATGTCATCGAACCTTTCCTCATCACCATTGGGACAGACTGTTTTTCATGCACAGCATACTTTTGCTCTTTATTTTTTATTTTAAAAAATTAAACCCTTTTCATTCAGAAGGCTGAGATCAATTATATAACTAACAAACATGTATTTAAGCAAATACAGAGACATTTTGTGAATCCATGTCATTTAAAACACATTTACCTTATTGCAATGCTGTGGGACTGCATTTGCCACTGCAATTGTAGAATAATCGCTGTGTGAAAATCAATTTGTTCGGATTTTTTTTCTTAATATTAAGTGTAATATACACGGGGTGGAAAAGAAAGAAAAAAACACGGACAGAATGGCTGAATTAATATGGACGCTGTTTAATAAACACCGTTACGTTGATTAAATTTAGAAAAAATATTCACAGAAATTAAATCCACGGATGGTAGTCGTGAACCGTCACTTTAATTATGTATTACCCACGTCGCTTTTATTTATTTAGTTTTTCTTTTGTTATACCAAGAAAAATTATTCGAATCTAACAAATAATAGCTTTTCCATTTGTAGGCTAACGGAGTTCTGTGGCCTAGGGCTAAACCCGCGGTTTAAACTCCAGCGAAGCGCATTGCAGTTGACCCACTAAGCCTAATAATTTCCTGATATTAAGTCTACCACACAGAACAACAAGTACGGAATTTACGCTGAAGTCACGCATGATTTCACAGACAAAAATCTATATCGGTTTGATACAAGGTTTGTTCCGTTTTTCTGTAAAAGTGGCAGTTGTCAAAATGCACCCAAGCCTTTCTAACTAAACGGCACGGCCTGTGTGACTTAAGTCATATCCAGTGATGTATGCAAAAATGGTCATGATAAAATGTAAAAATAAATAAATAAATAAATTACTGAAATAAACGTAAAACTTAACTTTTTGTTTGGGAAAGGTATATTACACAACCTAAATTGTGGCATTTTAATCAATTCGCTTTTTGTGGACTCTCACCTGAACCATTCTTATCACTCCTGATACAGAGTGCCATCTACAGGCTATAACTATTATGACATGTTAGCTGTCTACTCCAGGAGTTCTTAAAGTAACTTTGAAATGATTACAGAAATAAATCATTAAAAAATAGAATAAAGGGGTACCCTTTTTAATGCAGATAAAAACTCAGTCCTCTACACATTTCTCCTTTTGACATGTTGCAAAGCTAACTCGGCAGTGGAGTCTGGAAGAGGCAACACACGCTGACATTTCCTCCGTCGCCAATGCGTGAGCGTTGGCTGGCCGTCTCTCCTGCTTTATTTCATTCCTTTGCTTGTAGAGGTGGCAGACAGCGGGGACAGAGAGGTTTGCGGGGGAGAGTCAATGGAGGAAGAGGATGGTGGAAGTTCTTGGAGCAGTGTTCAGGGGAATAAGAGGAAGAGATTCTGCGAGAGTGGCGGGGATAGCCCCAAAAGCAATGCTAAAGTTAGGAGAGTGGAGGTGAGGAGTTTAAGTTACTGGTTTCAGTCAGACATCAGCAATAATGTTTCTAATCCGATGAGATTGACTAAACTAGTGGGGGAATCTGTGGGGGTGGTGAGATCTGAGAGTTATACAGGCTCCCTTCTCAGTCACTGAGGATATGCTAAAATCGTGTGCGGGGGGGAAGCTGGTTAAGGCCGCTCACTCTGGAACCACTGGAGAGGGGTAGAAAGGGGCTACTAAGGCTGTCCTCCTTTACCTCCGTGATGCATGACTGCTGGAGAGAGGGAAGATGGGTTATGTCCGTTACCCAGTCAGGCCGTTAGTGCCAGCCCCACTGCGGTGCTCAGGTGTCAGAGGTTGGGTCATGTGACTTCAGTGTGCAGAGAGGCGCTGCTGCAGGTGTGGGGGGAACCATGACTACTCAGTGTGGGGGAGGGGTTGGGTCTAATTTCAGTAATCAATGCAGCCTTTAGGGGATGTGTAATGCAACAGCAGGTGCAGGAGATGCAGGTACAAGGCTGTCAGTCAGGTATCACATGCTGAAGCTGTGAGGGAAGTCAGACAGGTGTGTGGTTCCACAGCACCTTCAATAAGGCAGGATGGGAGATCAGTGAAGAGAACACACAGGCCTGTACACACAGGTGTAAAACAGGACACTGGCCACAATGATCTGGTAGAACATGGCCAGCATCCTGCTACACACACCGAAGGAGCGTAGCCTCCCCAGAAAGAAAAGCCTTCAGTCTAATAGTGCTTCCAAAGACATAAACCACAGTATCAAGCCATCTATCCATCAGATCAGGTGGACAATGTGTGTGCATGCGTACGTGCGTGCATGCGTGCATGCGTGCGTGCGTGCGTGCGTGCGTGCAGCTGTGTGGCTGTGGCCAGCTGTGTGTTAATGTACTCTGAGGCTGTGTGCATCAGTGTGCTGTGTGTGTGCTCTGTATACAACAACAACGAGCATCTTCAGTGTGTCTACCAGTGCATTTCTTTGAAATTACACCTCCATCCTCATGATTAATGGAATTTAATAAAACCATTATCTACCGTGGAAGGACCTGGAAATGGGCAAATGTATCAGAGTATTTTTTTGACGACTATCAGATCTGTGAGTTTGTTGGAATACTGTAAACACAAAGCAGATGCATTCTGTCACCTGGTGGCCTTGTGACAATACTGCAAGGGACTGAACTCCAGAGGTTGAGTTTCAAGTCAGAAGTTGACAGGTTCTCAAGAGTTCACTGAACTGAAATTAAATTACAATGTATAAAAAAGAGAAAATTACAGAACCGTCAATGTCGTGCCTCACCTTGTGTGCAAAGTGCAGTGGGTCCATCTTGTTTTTGGTATCCTTGAGTATAAATGACAGCACTATTCTCTCCAAAAAAAACTATTGCAAGTGATGTCAGAGTGATCATGCTGGCTTTTTAACACGATTGGACAGTACTATGCTTTATAAGTATGTGGTCACAGTGTAGCATTGATCAATGAAAGGGCACTGATAGACTATGTATAATCCCATCAATATACATACTGTTCTTGATTGTTAAAACATCGTCTGGATCATTTGTGAAACATAGTACTTTACAGCCATATCTCCTGCAATGCTTAAAACATGAGAGCAACTGTGGAGTTTGCTTACGGCCCCACCACCCTGAAAACCCCGATCTCGTCTACTCTTGTCTGATCTCGTCTGACTGCGGAAGCTAAGCAGGGTCGGGCTTGGTTAGTACTTGGATGGGAAACCGTGTGGGGAATACCAGGTGCAGTAAGCTCCCCACCTGGATGCTAAGGTGCATGCTCGTGCAGCGACCGGCAGCAAGTCAAGTCACGTCTGGTTTGTCTTTGTTTGCTTATTTCTACACACTAAATGCAATAGCCCAAGAGATCAATGCGTGAGAAGCAAGGTCTTGACTTCTTATGCTGTCCTGTTGCTATGTTTTAATGCAAAACAAAAGCATGGAGTTGACAGCTTTGTTTTTACTGTGGACAGCGTTCCACCTCGTGGAAACTCTGAATGAGTTGCTCAACCCAAAGCACATCCAATACTGCAGAGATTTTCTCCTGCAGTGGAGTAACCTTCGGGTCAACAACCCTCCCTCGATCTAATCTTCCCCAATCTCAACTGTTTTGCTGATCAAATAAGTGGAAAAGGGGAATTTACCGGCGAGTTACCCCGCAAGACAAGGAAGCGAGGTAAGCGGGGTGGCGTACGCCAACGACTGAGAAAGCAATCTCTCTCCCGTATTCCCCTGCCTTCCATCATTCTATCAAACACACAGTCTCCCCGTAATACAACTGAAGAGTTGCAAACCCATGTACGATTTCAGCATGAATTCAGAGACGCGTGTTCACTGGCGATTACAGAGACATGGCTTTCAGACAGAGATTTGGACACTGAAGTGGCCATTGACGGGTTTGGTGCGCTCGTGCGCCTCGACCGAGATGCCGGGGTGACTGGCATGTCGCGAGGTGGAGGGGTTTGCCTATACAGGAATCAAAGATCAAAAATGTTCTTGTCAGAGAAAGACTGTGCACTAAAGATGCTGAACTGTTGTCCGTGTCTCTGCCCCCCCCCCCCCCCCCCCCCTCCATATTTGCCCCGCGAGTTTCCCCAAATATTTGTCACGGTTGTATACATCCACCCAAAAGCAAACGTGGATAAAGCCTCGGAGTCTATGCTGCAAGTAACCCAAAGACTGCAATCTATATCTCCCAACGCTCCGGTTTTAGTCCTTGGCGATTTTAATCACTGTTCTTTGAAAAAGACTTTGAGAGACTTCCACCAATACGTCACCAGCCCGACCAGACACAGCAAGACGCTGGACCTGTGTTACGGTTCTGTCAAAGGAGCATACGAAGCTCTCCCACTTCCCCCGCTGGGTGGGGCTGACCAAAACTGCGTCCAGCTCATCCCATCGTATCGCACTGCCCTGAGGAGGGGAAAAACCCTCATCGAACGGACTAAGAACTGGACTGATGATTCCATCCTGAGCCTACAGGGCTGTTATGACTGTACAGACTGGGGTATGTTCAAGGAGTCCTGTTCTGACATTGATGATCTTACTGATGTTGTCAGCTGTTACGTTTCCTACTGTGTGGACAAGGTAATCCCTGATAAGTTTGTGAAGGTGTACCCAAATAGTAAGCCATGGGTGACAAAATCACTTAAGGTGTTGTTGAATGGAAAGAGGCGTGCATTTCGGGAGGGCAACCTCTCAGAATTGAACAGGTTGAAAAGTGAAGTGAAATTTGAAATAAGGAGAGCAAAGCAGAGTTACAAAAAAAAATAGAGAGGGAGTTTGGGAACAACAATTTAGGTTCTGCCTGGGACGGTATGAAAACTATTGTTGGCACAAGGAGCAGAAGGAACTCTAAGGTTGTACTGGAGGGTTTCAGATGTGACAAACAGCTTGCACAAGAGTTCAATAAGTATTACCTGAGGTCTGACACCTCCAATTTCAGGAATGTCATTCTAGAGCAGAAAACCAACCTGCCAGTGGTCCCACCCCTTTTGATGAACGTGCTGTGGTCAATACGTTTAAACACTCCAGAGCTAGGAAGAGCCCCGGGCCTGACAGTACAGGCAGCCGCCTGCTCATCTCCTGTGCAGAGCAACTAGATCCCATTTTTCATTACATTTTCCAGCTGTCCCTCAATCAACAGAGTGCCGAAAATTTAGAAACAGTATACAGTTATCCCAGTGGCCCAACACAATCACCCCAAAGTAGTAAATGACTTTAGTAGTAAAGTGTTTTGAAAAACTGCTGAAAAAAGAGCTCCTTACAGAAACATAGAATCTTCTTGACTCGCTACAGTTTGCCTATAGGGCTAAGCGAGGGGTAGAAGATCCTACTGTCACTCTGCTAAACCTGTTATTCAAACACCTCGAAGGTAGTAAAACACATGGTAGGATTTTATTTGTTGATTTTTCATCCGCTTTTAATACAATTCAACCCCACATTTTAGTAGTAACAATTTTGACCTTGATTTTAACATAGTGGGCTGGATTCTTGACTTTTTAACTGACAGAACTCAGAGAGTAAGGGTGAATGGTTGCTTGTCTGAGGAGATGTCATCATCCACGGGGTCTCCTCAGGGGTGTGTCCTTTCCCCACTCCTCTACATTTTTTATACTGATGATTGCCACAGCCAGTGTGACAACAGACACATTTTAACGTTTGCAGATGACTCTGCTATTGTCAGTCTCCTCCACGCCTATGAAAATGATCATGGTCCTGCCATAGATGATTTTGTACACTGGTGTGATGGGGCATTCCTGCAACTAAATGTGGCAAAGACGAAGGACATGCTCATTGATTTTAGGTGCAAGCCCTCTGCTTCTCAGAGCACTACCATCAAGGGGCAGGTGGTAGAAGTTGTAGAAACATACAAGTACCTTGGCAGCTTGATTGACAGTAAGTTGAATTTTAACTCCAACACAGAGATGCTTTGCAAAAAGGGCTCAGCAACGACTGTTCTGCCTTCATAAACTGTCAAAGTTCCATGTTGATAAGACCCTCATGACCCTTTTGTACAAATCCTACATTGAGTCTGTATTAACATTTTCTGTAATCTGCTGGTATGGCAATCTTAGCGTCAAGACCAAAACAGCTCTTTCCAAAATAGTGAAAGTCAGCAGTAAACTCCTAGGTGTCCAGCAAAGTAACCTCACTGACCTGTATAACAGACAGGTAGTGCGGAAGGCTAAATCCATCCTATCAGTCAGCGCCTACCCCCTTCACTCTGAGTTTCAGATCCTACCTTCTGGCTCCCGGTCCAGATCTC
>CM045898.1:574366-646947 GCA_025169545.1 Anguilla japonica
GCTGACTGATAGGATGGATTTAGCCTTCCGCACTACCTGTCTGTTATACAGGTCAGTGAGGTTACTTTGCTGGACACCCAGGATTTTACTGCTGACTTTCACTATTTTGGAAAGAGCAGTTTCGGCCTTGACGCTAAGATTGCCATACCAGCAAATTACAGAAAATGTTCATACAGACTCAATGTAGGATTTGTAAAAAAAGGGTCATGAGGGTCTTATCAACATGGAACTTTGACAGTTTACGGAGGCAGAACAGTCGTTGCTGGCCCTTTTTGCAAAGCATCTCTGAGTTGGAGTTAAAATTCAACTTACTGTCAATCAAGCTGCCAAGGTACTTGTATGTTTCTACAACTTCTACCACCTGCCCCTTGATGGTAGTGCTCTGAGGAGCAGAGGGCTTGCACCTAAAATCAGTGAGCATGTCCTTCGTCTTCGCCACATTTAGTTGCAGGAATGCCCCATCACACCAGTGTATGAAATCATCTACGAGAGGACCATGATCATTTTCATCGGCGTGGAGGAGACTGACAATAGCAGAGTCATCTGAAAATGTTAAAATGTGTCTGTTGTCACGCTGGCTGCAGCAATCATCAGTATAAAGAATGTAGAGGAGTGGGGAAAGGACACACCCCTGAGGAGACCCCGTGGATGATGACATCTCCTCAGACAAGCAACCATTCACCCTTACTCTCTGAGTTCTGTCAGTTAAAAAGTCAAGAATCCAGCCCACTATGTTAAAATCAAGGTCAAAGTTTTTACTACTAAAATGTGGGGTTGAATTGTATTAAAAGCAGATGAAAAATCAACAAATAAAATCCTAGTATGTGTTTTACTACCTTCAAGGTGTTTAAATAACAGGTTTAGCAGAGTGACAGTAGCATCTTCTACCCCTCGCTTAGCCCTATAGGCAAACTGTAGCAGGTCAAGAAGATTCTCTGTTTCTATAAGGAGCTCTTTTTTCAGCAGTTTTTCAAAACACTTCATGACTAAGGAGGTCAGGGAAACTGGCTTGAAGTCATTTAGTACTTTGGGGTGATTGTGTTGGGCCACTGGGATAACTGTATACTGTTTCCAAATTTTCGGCACTCTCTGTTGATTGAGGGACAGCTGGAAAATGTAATGAAAAATGGGATCTAGTTGCTCTGCACAGGAGATGAGCAGGCGGCTGCCTATACTGTCAGGCCCAGGGCTCTTCCTAGCTCTGGAGTGCTTAAACGTATTGACCACAGGTTTTTAAGATGGCGCCGATGGTGACGGTCGCTTGAAACGAGGCTCCCGCACCTCGCCAGTTAACTTGAAATGAACTGTTAAATTCAGTGATTTTTCCACTTTGTTCACAAGTTACCAGACCCAGCGTTCATCTCACTCAAAAGCGAGATGCCGAACACACGGAAAAACACAAACGTCCCAACAACAACCGGGGACCAGGGCCGTGCTAAAGCTACGGAAGCGGAAGCGGCGTCGGCTAACACTGCAGCAACAACCGGGGACCATTACCCTGGGTGCTGCTGCGGCCGAGACTACATCTAATGCCCTGATCTTTGAGCTCATCCAAAAACTCTCGGCGGACCAAGAAAGACACTTTGCAGACCAGGAAGGACATTTTGTAAATGTTCAGAGGGAACTGTCGGAGACACGGAGGGCTGTAGCTGCTATCGAAGGGAAGCTTGCCCACGTGCTAACTCAAGTGACTGACGTTGAGGCATAGCTAGAGTGGCTTGGGGTGGCTGAAAACGAACGACGTGACTGCCCTCCTGCTACAGCGTCAGAGCTGGAGAAGCTAAAAGCTAAGCTAGTCGAACACGAGGACAGGGAAAGAAGGAATAACCTTCGCATTTATGGCTTTCCGGAGTGCTCTGAGGACAGAGACGCCCTAGCCTTTCTCAAACTAACACTCCCAGAGATCCTCGGGGATGATTTCCCGGGGGGCCTGGATTTGGAGCGGGCTCACGGGGCATTGGTTCCAGTGATGACCGGGGGTCCTCCGAGACCCTTTGTGGTTCGGTTCTTGAGATTCCAACAAAAGGAATGTGTGAGGAGCCTTGCCAGGGAATGCGGAGACGTACGCTGGAGTGGAAATAAAATAAGTTTCTACCAGGACTTTTCCAAACCCACACACCATCACCGCTACTCCTTCTTGGACTGCAAACGCCTTCTTCACGCTGCACAGATCCCCTTTGCCCTGGCCTACCCAGCTGTGCTGTCCTTCACAGCACCCAATGGGACTAAACGCCATTTTGACAACCCAAAGAAGGCCCTAGAGTGCATTAAAAACATTCAAAATTCGTAAAAGTTGCCTCCGATAACGGTATGCCTGTATGGTCACCAAATCACCCTTATCCCTCCATCCAGGTGAACACTGTTGTGGGTAAGACTACCTGAGTTGCCATTTTAGTTATCACTCTTTGTTTCTTTTCCTTAAATAAGAGATAATGTGTCATGGTTCTGTATTTCTGTCTCTGTTTTTACTTGTTGGGCCGCCAGATGGCGGCACTTCTGTTTTGTGTCCTGCTCGTTCCCCTGTTAATTGTATTATTGCTTTCAATTATTTTATTATTGTTACTGATTGTGTCTCGTTGTTCCCACCCTGTCCTGGTTTGATTGTTAATTGTGCCCTCCTGTGTCTTGTTGGTTTTCAGTCTATTTAAGTTCTTTGCCCGCTTGACTCGGGTGCTGGTTCCTTGTGTTTGTTTCCGACTTATGTTTGTTCAGACCGTATGTTCCTGCCCGTGGTTTTGACTTTCTTGCGCTTCTGCTTTTTGTTTTCTGTTCTTGTGAAGTTATGTTTTTTTGTATTCTTTTAGTTTTTTTGTATGCCCCTCGTGGCTCTTTGTTTGTTCTGTTTTTTGTTAGTAAAGTCTTATTTGTATCTACATTTTTGAGTTTCGTGTTTGTTCCCACTCTGCGCCTGGGTCCTAGCCCCCGTATCGTGACATAATGCAGATGAACTCTCTTTGTTTTTGTGTTTTATTTCATTCAAGCACCACTATTACTTACCACTATTATTTACCTTTACTGAACTGTGACGTGTAGGAGGGAGGGAGAGACTCCATGTAACTTACAACCATACAGGTTGTTTTCTAAACCTGTCTCGGACCGTTGGTTTTGGACTGCTTCATGTATTGCGGGTCTGAAAGTAATTTCTACCTCATCATTTCACCATGTATAGGCTACAGGACAAATGTTTTGTATATCCTGCTGTTTTTTCCCCCCCATTATCAGCCACGTAACTTAGATTGATATTTTTTTTATTTTTTTATTTTATATATATATATATATATATATATATATATATATATATATATATGAGCATACAGCAGATAATTGTGTGTCTTGTGTGGCCAGCTGGCCTCCCACTAGGTATGCTTATGTCTCTCTGTTAAAGTAAATGTGGCTATACAAGTGGCTAGTGCCTTAACTTGTGAGTGTATGTTCACAGGCACATGTGTAAGCACCATGTGTGCGCATAAATGTGTGTATGTTATTATATATGCATTTTATATGCACATGCAACCAGGTGCAATATTTTTGCACATGCAGGCGCATTTTTTATAGCTTATAGTATATCGTATATTTTGCCTACCGGTCTTCCTATATTGGAAGATTACTAACACGTTCTTCTGTACATATATGAAGCCTTGCGCACACATGTGGTTGTAAGTTCATTAAATGCATGTCTGTGGGAACTACTACATTACATTACATTACATTACATTACATTACAGGCATTTGGCAGTTGCTCTTATCCAGAGCGACATACAACAAAGTGTATAATCATAACCAGGAACAAGTGTGTTGAAAACCCTAGAGGGAAGTACAGTTCCAAGTGCAGCGAACGACTGTGTAGTTTAGCTTGGACCCTGTAGGTTAGTCTGATCAACACAAATAAAAGCAGCAACAAAGCAGTCTAAGCAAATAATACAAGCAACTAAGTCTAAGCAAATAATACAATCAATAATACAAGCAACTAAGTCTAAGCAAATAATACAATCCATAATACAAGCAACTAAGATAAACAGCTTACCTAGCTACAACCCTAAGCTAACATAGACAATTACAGACTTCAGAGAGGTAGGGAGGGATGGGGAGAGGTGCAGCCTGAAGAGGTGAGTCTTCAGTCGTCGTTTGAAGATGGTCAGGGTCTCAGCTGTTCTGACCTCCACGGGAAGGTCATTCCACCATCATGGGGCCTGAACAGACAGGAGATGTGATCGGGAAGCGCAGGTGCAAAGAGGGGGAGGTGCCAGGCGTCCTGAGGTAGCGGAACGGAGGGGTCTGGCTGGCATGTAGGGTTTGAAGATCTTGAGGAGGTATGTTGGGGCTGATCCCATGACTAACTGGTATGCTAGGACCAATGTTTTAAATTTGATGCGAGCCATAACAGGCAGCCAGTGGAGGGTAGTTAGTAGGGGAGTGACATGGGAGTGTCTGGGGAGGTTGAAGACCAGACGAGCTGCAGCATTCTGAATGAGTTGCAGGGGTCTGATGGCAGATGCTGGTAGTCCAGCCAGAAGAGAGTTGCAGTGGTCCAGGCAGGATAGTACCATTGCTTGGACCAGGAGTTGGGTTGAGTAGTACTACTATCATTATTATTATTATTATTATTGTTATTATTATTTATTTAGTTTGGCTAATGTACACCTGTTAATTGTAAAATGGTATTGCACAATGTTTATTTGATGTCATCAGCTAACAGTTGTTGTATCTGTCCGAATAGTTGGCGATGGTGCTTCCTCTTTTGGGCGGCCAGATATTTAAGTTAGTTGTCCAGTTGTGGACTTATGAAGAATGTCAAAAATTATCTTTTTTTCTCTTCACTGTTCTTCTTTTTTTTTTTTTTTTTTTTTTGTTTAGGTTCTTTTTGTTTTGGGGTTTGTTATTTTAGGGATCCAGGCCACCCTATCCTGACAGTTGAGGTATGACCTTTAATTTTCCACTAGCCAATACATGACTGATCTTAATTTCATTTCAGTAAATGCCAGGGGCCTTAATATTCCACATAAAAGGACTTCTATTTTAGAATTTTTTCGTAGGAAGAATGTTGACTTTGCCATAGTTCAGGAATCACATCTACTCCGCAAAGATACTAGTCGCTTTGCGAATAAGTTCTATCTTCCTATTGCTTCTTCCTCTGCTCCCACAAAAACTAGGGGCTTGATGATAGTTTGCCAGCGCAAGCTGAAATTTGATTTTATTGATTCCTGGGCTGATCAGGAGGGGCGGATGGCCATTGCTAAGATTCGGTTGGACCGAAAAAAACATTGCATTCATTTCTGTTTATTTTCCAAATAAGTTTGACGCTGGCTTTCATGACTTATTAACCAAAACTCTCCTGGACCTCACAGGTTTTCGGATGGTGGTGGGTGCTGATTTTAATGCAGTTTGGGATAATAACATGGATAGAACAGGTGGGGCACAGAATAGAGATCAACATCTTGCTTCTGATGCACTGCCCCAGTGGGCGTCCCATACAGGTATGATCGGCATTTTCCGTTCGATGAACCCCTCTATAAAAGATTACTCCTTTTTTTTTGGCAGGCATAGATCGTTTTCAAGGATTGATTTTCTTTTTGCATTTAAAGACCTATTTCATAATATATGTAATATTTGTTATATACCAGTCACTTGGTCTGATCATAAACCTATTTACTGTGCGGTCACCATAAGGGCTCCCCCATCCAGAGCACCCAGATGGGGCTTTAACTCATCGCTGCTGCGCGAGGAAACTAACAAATCTCAATTTGAGACCAATCTCCGTGTCTTTTTAGAATTCAACAAGGGCTCAGTTTCAGATCCGAGGATTCTATGGGAAGCAGTGAAGGGGTTTATAAGACGTAATACCACTCTGTATGTGCCAGCCCGCAATAAAGAACGCACAGCTAAATTGGAAGAACTGCAACATAGGTATGCTGTTTTAGATGCTACTTTGCAACATAACTACAGCGATTCTGTGTATCTTCAAAAAGAGCTGGTCAAAAAGGAAATTAATTCTTTCTCCAAATTTCTTATGCATAGAACTAGACAGTACTATTTTAATTCTGCGAGACCAAGTCACTTGTTGGCCATGAGGCTCCGGACCAGTGAACATTTTGCCGATATATTTAACATTAAGTCTAAAGACGGTACTGTTTTAACTGAGCCTAAGAGTGTCAACTTGACCTTTGCATCTTTTTATGAGGATCTGTACAGTTCAGAGATTGACTTTGACAATCCGTCTTATAAAAGTTTTTTAAATAACATTCATATGGAGCGTCTCTCCGATCGCGATTCTGAAAATCTTAATGCGGCCATTACAATATATGAACTCAAGAAGGCGGCGAAGGACATGCGTCAGGGTAAATCTCCAGGCCCAGCCGGGATCCCATCCGAGTTTTACGTTGCTTTTTGGCCTGTACTCGGCCCTTTGCTGGCAGACATGATACAGTTTTCGATTAAGATGGGTTCTTTTTTGAGGGACGTCAATTGTGCTTTAATATCCCTGCTTCTGAAAAAAGGCAAAGATCCCACAGAGTGTGCTAATTATAGACCCCTTTCACTTCTAAATGCGGACTTAAAGATTTACGCCAAAGTTTTGGCACAGTGCCTCCAAGGTCACATGATACAGCTGGTGCACGGTGATCAAACTGGCTTCATAAAATCTAGACTGGCTTCAGATAATATAAGGAGGCTGCTGCACGTCATACACAGCGCCCCAAATCTAACTTCTCCAGCTGCAGTCATGTCGTTAGACGCCATGAAGGCTTTTGACCGCCTAGAGTGGCCTTATTTATGGTCAGTGCTTGAGACGATGGGCTTTGGTGCCCCCTTTATTGATATGATAATGGTGCTATACAAGAACCCAACAGCAATGGTGCTCACAAGCAAGATCTGCTCCCCTCCATTTTCCATCTCGAGAGGGTCGAGACCGGGCTGCCCACTGAGTCCATTACTGTTTGCGCTTTCGTTGGAGCCGCTGGCGCAGTCCATTCGTTGCTCACCTGTTCTATCACCGATTTCCATTAATGGCACCCACCACCACATTTCATTATACGCGGATGATGTATTGTTATACATCAGTGAAGCCGACCATTGTATCCCACACATATTTATCATTTTTGACCAATACAGCAAGCTTTCTGGATTTAAAATAAATTGGCAGAAATCTGCTTTACTACTGCTGAATAAAGCAATGGCTAACGTCCCCATCTCCTTACCCATGCCATTAGTAAATAATTTTACATACTTGGGCATAGAAATCTTCCCTTCTATACAGACAATAGTAAAACACTATTTTAGTAATACTCTCAATAAAATCAGCTCTGATCTGGACAGATGGTTTAATTTCCCCAATTCACTTCGCAGTCGAATCTCCATTATTAAAATGAATATTTTACCTCTGATTAATTTTGTTAGCACAATGCTACCCCTTCCTCCACCTCCTCAGTTCTGTAGTAAGCTCCAATCGATGGTGACCAAATTCTTATGGCGAGGCAAGCGTCCATGCATTAAACTCTTAACTATGCAGCGGGAAAGGCAGGCTGGGGGTCTGTCTCTCCCAAACTTTAAACATCACAACTAGGCTTTTACACTCAGAACCCTGCTGACCTGGTTACACACCGATGCACAGGTGTCGTGGCGTTTCTTGGAGGAGAGTCTGGTGTCTCTTTACTCGCTCCAAGATCTTATATATTTAAACCTGCCCATCACTCTGTGTCGCCGTAGTTTTGGCCCTATTATCTCTCATTCGCGTTCTTTATGGAGATCGGTGGAGAAGCTGTGTGGCTACTCTCATGTGTGGAACACAAAATCCACATTATTTAATAACCCTAATCTACTGATTGGAGACCAAACTATCCAGTTCACACAGTGGAGGGAGGAGGCGTCTGTGTACTCGGAGATATTTATGCAGATGTAGGTTTATGTTCTTTTCAGGAGCTTTTTGATGATGTATTGCTGATGCTGATGATTATATCAAAATCAATAAAAAATTTGATTGGAATAAAGTGTATTGACCACAGCACCTTCAACAAAAGGGGTGGGACCAATGGCAGGTAGGTTGGTTTTCTGCTCTAGAATGACATTCCTGAAATTGGAGGTGTCAGACCTCAGGTAATATTTATTGAACTCTTGTGCAAGCTGTTTGTCACATCTGAATCCCTCCAGTACAACCTTAGAGTTCCTTTTGCTCCTTGTGCTAACATTAGTTTTCATACCGTCCCAGGCAGAACCTAAATTGTTTTTCCCTCTCTATTTTTTCTTTTGTAACTCTGCTTTGCTCTCCTTATTTCAAATTGCACTTACCTTTTCAACCTGTTCAATTCTGAGAGGTTGCCCTCCCGAAATACATGCCTCTTTCTATTCAACAACACCTTAAGTGATTTTGTCACCCATGGCTTACTATTTGGGTACACCTTCACAAACTTATCAGGGATTACCTTGTCCACACAGTAGGAAACGTAACAGCTGACAACATCAGTAAGATCATCAATGTCAGAACAGGACTCCTTGAACATACCCCAGTCTGTACAGTCATAACAGCCCTGTAGGCTCAGGATGGAATCATCAGTCCAGTTCTTAGTCCGTTTGATGAGGGTTTTTCCCCTCCTCAGGGCAGTGCGATACGACGGGATGAGCTGGACGCAGTTGTGGTCAGCCCCACCCAGCGGGGGAAGGGGGAGAGCTTTGTACGCTCCTTTAACAGAACCGTAACACAGGTCCAGCGTCTTGTTGTGTCTGGTCGGGCATGGAACGTATTGGTGAAAGTCTCTCAAAGTCTTTTTCAAAGAACAGTGAATAAAATCGCCAAGGACTAAAACTGGAGGGTCGGGAGATATAGATTGCAGTCTTTGGGTTACTTGCAGTATAGACTCTGAGGCTTTATCCACGTTTGCTCTTGGGTGGATGTATACAACCGTGACAAATATTTGGGGCAAATATGGGGGGGACGCAGAGACACGGACAACAGTTCAGCATCTTTAGTGCACAGTCTTTCTCTCACAAGAACATTTTTGATCTTTGATTCCCGTATAGGCAGACCCCTCCACCTCGCGACATGCCAGTCACACCAGCATCGCAGTCGAGGCGCACGAGCGCACCAAACCCATCAATGGCCACTTCAGTGTCCAAATCTCTGTCCGAAAGCCATGTCTCTGGAATCGCCAGAGAACACGCATCTCTGAGTTCATGCTGAAATCGTCCATGGGCTTGCAACTCGTCAGTTTTATTACGGGGAGACTGTGCGTTTGATAGAATGATGGAAGGCAGGGGAATACAGGAGAGAGATTGCTTTCTCAGTCTTTGGCGTACGCCACCCCGCTTACCTCGCTTCCTTGTCTTGCGGGGTAACTCGCCGGTAAATTCCCCCTTTCTACTTGATTGATCAACAAAACAGTTGAGATTGGGGAAGATTAGATCCGAGGGAGGGTTGTTGACCCGAAGGTTACTCCACTGCAGGAGAAACTCCCTGCCGTATTGGGTGTGCTTTGGGTTGGGCAACTCATTCAGAGTTTCCACGAGGTGGAACGCTGTCCACAGTAAAAACAAAGCTGTCAACTCCATGCTTTTGTTTTGCATTAAAACATAGCAACAGGACAGCGTAAAAAGTCAACACCTTGCTTCTCACGCATTGATCTCTCGGGCTGTTGCATTCAGTGCGTAGAAATAAGCAAACAAACACAAAGGCAGACGTGACTTGCTGCTGGTCGCTGCACGAGCATGCGCCCTAGCGGGGAGCTTACTGCACCTGGTATTCCCAGACGGTCTCCCATCCAAGTACTAACCAGGCCCGGCCCTGCTTAGCTTCCAAGATCAGACAACATCAGACGAGATCAGACGAGATCGGGGTTTTCAGGGTGGTGTGGCCATAAGCAAACTCCACAGTTGTTCTCATGTTTTAAGCATTGCAGGAGATATGGCTGTAAAGTACTATGTTTCACAAATGATCCAGATGATGTTTTAACAATCAAGAACAGTATGTATATTGATGGGATTATACATAGTCAATCAGTGTCCTTTCATTGTTCAATGTTACACTGTGACCACATACTTCTAAAGCATAGTACTGTCCAATCGTGTTAAAAAGCCAGCATGATCACTCTGACATCACTTGCAATAGATTTTTTGGAGAGAATAGTGCTGTCATTTATACTCAAGGATACCAAAAACAAGATGGACCCACTGCTCTTTCCACACAAGGTGAGGCACGGCATTGATGGTTCTGTAATTTTTCTCTTTTTTTTACATTGTAATTTAATTTCAGTTCAGTGAACTCTTGAGAACCTGTCAACTTCTGCCTTGAAACTCAACCTCTGGAGTTCAGTCCCTTGCAGTATTGTCACAAGGCCACCAGGTGGCAGAATGCATCTGCTTTGTGTTTACAGTATTCCAACAAACTCACAGGTCTGATAGTCGTCAAAAAAATACTCTGATACATTTGCCCATTTCCAGCTCCTTCCACGGTACATAATGGTTTTATTAAATTCCATTTAGCATGAGGATGGAGGTGCAATTTCAAAGAAATGCACTGGTAGACACACTTAAGACGCTTGTTGTTGTATTCAGAGCACACACACAGCACACTGATGCACACAGCCCCACAGTACATTAACACACAGCTGGCCACAGCCACACAGCCACACGCACGCACGCACGCACGCACGCACGCATGCACGCACATTGTCCACCTGATCACATGGATAGATGGCTTGATACTGTGGTTTATATCTTTGGAGGCCCTATTAGACTGAAGGCTTTTCTTTCTGGGGGGGCTATGCTCCTTTGGTGTGTGTAGCAGGATGCTGGCCATGTTCTACCAGATCATTGTGGCCAGTGTCCTGGTTTACACCTGTGTGTACAGGCCTGTGTGTTCTCTTCACTGATCTCCCATCCTGCCTTGTTGAAGGTGCTGTGGAACCACACACCTGTCTGACTTCCCTCACAGCTTCAGCATGCGATACCTGACTGACAGCCTTGTACCTGCATCTCCTGCACCTGCTGTTGCATTACACATCCCCTAAAGGCTGCATTGATTACTGAAATTAGACCCAACCCCTCCCCCACACTGAGTAGTCATGGTTCCCCCCACACCTGCAGCAGCGCCTCTCTGCACACTGAAGTCACATGACCCAACCTCTGACACCTGAGCACCGCAGTGGGGCTGGCACTAACGGCCTGACTGGGTAACGGACATAACCCATCTTCCCTCTCTCCAGCAGTCATGCATCACGGAGGTAAAGGAGGACAGCCTTAGTAGCCCCTTTCTACCCCTCTCCAGTGGTTCCAGAGTGAGTGGCCTTAACCAGCTTCCCCCCCTGCACACATGATTTCAGCATATCCTCAGTGACTGAGAAGGGAGCACCTGCAAGGACTCCTCTTACCCCATTCCTGGCTCTGGCACTGAACACTCCACCTCCACCTTTCTGAGTTTCCTGATCTTAAGAGCTTCTCCTGCTGCTTCTTATCCACACAGAAATTAATCACCTTGCCCCTGCCTGTATAACTCTCAGATCTCACCACCCCCACAGATTCCCCCACTAGTTTAGTCAATCTCATCGGATTAGAAACATTATTGCTGATGTCTGACTGAAACCAGTAACTTAAACTCCTCACCCTCCACTCTCCGAACTGTGGCATTGCTTTTGGGGCTATCCCCGACACTCTCGCTGAATCTCTTCCTCTTATTCCCCTGAACACTGCTCCAAGAACTTCCACCATCCTCTTCCTCCATTGACTCTCCCCCGCAAACCTCTCTGTCCCCGCTGTCTGCCACCTCTACAAGCAAAGGAATGAAATAAAGCAGGAGAGACGGCCAGCCAACGCTCACGCATTGGCGAAGGAGGAAATGTCAGCGTGTGTTGCCTCTTCCAGACTCCACTGCCGAGTTAGCTTTGCAACATGTCAAAAATACTTAGGAGAAAATGTGTAGAGGACTGAGTTTTTATCTGCATTAAAAAGGGTACCCCTCTATTCTATTTTTTAATGATTTATTTCTGTAATCATTTCAAAGTTACTTTAAGAACTCTTGGAGTTGACAGCTAACATGTCATAATAGTTATAGCCTGTAGATGGCACTCTGTATCAGGAGTGATAAGAATGGTTCAGGTGAGAGTCCACAAAAAGCGAATTGATTAAAATGCCACAATTTAGGTTGTGTAATATACCTTTCCCAAACAAAAAGTTAAGTTTTACGTTTATTTCAGTAATTTTTTTTTTTTTTTTTTACATTTTATCATGACCATTTTTGCATACCTCGCTGGATATGACTTAAGTCACAGGCCGTGCCGTTTGGTTAGAAAGGCTTGGGTGCATTTTGACAACTGCCACTTTTACAGAAAAACGGAACAAACCTTGTATCAAACCGACATAGATTTTTGTCTGTGAAATCATGCGTGACTTCAGCGTAAATTCCGTACTTGTTGTTCTGTGTGGTAGACTTAATATCAGGAAATTATTAGGCTTAGTGGGTCAACTGCAATGTGCTTAGCTGGAGTTTAAACCGCGGGTTTAGCCCTAGGCCACAGAACTCCGTTAGCCTACAACTGGAACAGCTAACTCTTATTTGTGAGATTCGAATAATTTTTCTTGTCATAACACAATTCTGGTCTAGAGGTTTAATCCTGTGTTTAACTCATAGAATTCCGACTTGGTTTAACAAAAGATAAAGCTAAATAAATAAAAGCGACGTGGGTAATACATAATTAAAGTGACGGTTCAGGACTACCATCCGTGGATTTAATTTCTGTGAATATTTTTCTAAATTTAATCAACGTAACGGTGTTTATTAAACAGCGTCCATATTAAATCAGCCATTCTGTCCGTGTTTTTTTCTTTCTTTTCCACCCCGTGTATATTAAACTTAATATTAAGAAAAAAATCCGAACAAATTGATTTTCACACGGCGATTATTGCCCTAGAATTTCATGTCTCTTCAATGTGCGATGGATAGAATAATAGTTGTGCATATGAAATATTTTTGTCTGAGCCGTGTGGAAGTCAAATTTTGACTTTTCCTCAGTTTTTGGGGGAAAATGCATCAAAATGCATTTCGATACCGAATACCCCAAATGAAATTGTATTACACTACAAAATATTGCTACCAAAATGTAGGTCGATCAAAATAAAATCCACCAAATCATGTAGAAAAATTAGCGATAAAAAATAATAATCATAAAAGGATGTTAGCTTGCCAATTCCCCTTTTTTCTCTGGAAGGACATATCAAAATTGTGAAATTTATTTATTTATTTTTGTTTCTCTTCTGGGTCAGGTTTAGATCTGGGGTCAGGATCCAGGGGTATAAATATCTTAAGATAGCACAAAAAGAAGGCAATATTTACCATACATACTCCATTCAGATGCAACGAAGCATTTTCTTGTTTAAGACGTGGCCCCTAAAATGTTAGAATGGTGTGCTATGAGTTCAGGGATTTACCTAAGAGCTAACAGTCCCGGTAGTCCCCATCTCGCAATTTAGCAGAGCGCTGTTCCACTTCAGCCACCGCCTCGCAGACCGCTTGCTGATAAGAGACTGGGCAAATGTCTGAATGCGTTCGAACTGCAGCTTGGATTATGCCTCTTGGGGTTAATTTCAGCTTCATGAAGAATGTTTCAACAAAGATAAAAATGCTGTTTCTGGATTGGTGTATTGGTTGATACTCTGCCCTGCCCAAACGGCGTAACCCGGGCTGCAAATCGAACAAGGACATTTAGAAAATACAAAAATACAGAACTGTAGCGCAGAGCTGTCTAACCCTGTTCCTGGAGATCGTCCTGCAGGTTTCACTCCAAGCATAACCACGCATATCGCATTCCACAGCTAGATAGCTCGTTGAGCTGCTGAGTAGTATAAACAGGTATGCCAAATTAGGCTCGAGGAGCCTAAAAAGGCCTTTTTCACCAGGAAGAGAGTTGGACAGCTCAGCCATAGGCATTTCGATAAAAATTGGATGGAGATTTAAATTTAAAGTGCATGTCGGCCCATATCCCTACGTTAAAGTCGGCGGTCGTTTGTTAATTCTCGTGTTGAGCTTTCACTATTCGCCGCGGTCTCTTATTATTTGAGGCATAGCTTCCATCTACAGGTGCATCGTAGAAAAATGCCTAAAGGTAGGCTAATTCTAATGCATATTTGCTGTCCAACTCATTCGTTTAAATTCACGCCGACCTTGTGGTTTGTTCACGTGCTCTTCAGTTCTCTATCGAATGCCAAAATAGCCCAGTGCAGTGCAAGTGATATTTTAGAATCAGGTCAAATTATACAATTTTGCCTGATCACTTTAACAGTCAAAACTAGAATTATGAAGAAAGGCTTGTGTGTGCGTGTGTGCGTGCAAAGCGAAGTGGTGCGAAAGCATGTGAACTAAGCGTTACACTGACTATTGTGGTACTCAAAATATTTTCCTGAGGTTGGCAGGTCTGATTTCAAGGTTTTGCTCCTGACCTCCTGCATGGATGTGCACCAGTGTACATAACCAACCTGCTCCTATCTTATAAGCCCACAAGGTCACTTCGTTCTCAAGACGCAGGCTACTTGGTAGTTCCAAGAATTTCCAAAAACCTAAAAGGTGGTAGAGCTTCCTCCTACAGAGCCCCACTACTGTGGAACAGGCTTCCAAAATTTATAAAGGAGTCAAACACAGTCTCAATAATTAAATCTAGATTAAAAACGCACCTCTATGCTCAGGCTTATAATCAGTTATAGTCTGGAGACAGGATGGGAGAAGCCTGTAGTCATAGAGCATTGTAGGGTGGCAATCCTTTCCTTACTGTCACCTGTCAATCAGCTGTGACCCCGACTTTACATAGGCTAGCTTTTGATAGGTGGGTATGGTTGTCCCCCCTCATGACTGCATGGGCTCTCCATCCCTGTCCTAGTAGCTATGCAGCCATATATTATTCCTGGCGGGGTCCCCCCAATTCATACCACTGCCACTATCTATTGCAAATTCCCTAATTGCCGTTTCTACCTCCTTCCCCACGCTGCCAGCGGGGCTCTTGCCCCAATCTTCGAGAGTGCTGTCGTCTGGTCTCCCCCACCACTGCGGTCCAGCCCCTCTTTCGTCATTGCCTCCACCCTGCTCACTTCCGTCGCCACCTGCTGCTCCCCACCACCGCCACCCGGCCCCATCCATCATCTGAGCCTCTTTATGAACCCTGTAAAACTGACTGACATGTTGGTCACCAATCAACACCCTGAGCCGACCATAGGAGGATGGGGTCCCCCCCTTGAGCCTGGTTCCTTCCAAGGTTTCTTCCCATCTGCCACAGGGAGTTTTTCCTTGCCACTGTTGCCTTAGGCTTGGTCCTGTGGGGGTCTAGGCCAGGGTTGTCCTATAAAGCGTATTGTGACAACTGCTGTAAAATACGCTATACAAATAAAATTTGATTGATTGATTGATTGATTGCTTGTTATAAGGTCAGTTTGGTCTTAATGGAGGCTCTGTTCAGGAGATATAGCTACAAGTCAAACAGATTGCTCACTTGTTTTCAGGTCCTCAAGACTAAAAAAATCAAGCTTTTAAAAAAGATTAAACCTGATACCGTGTCCAGAGGGAGGAAAAAGGCAGTCAGTTGAAGGGAACGCTGTAGGTGGTGTAGCTGGCCTCCATTCTCCTCGGTCTTCTCAGGGGACTGTGAGCTGAAAAGCAGCCGAAAGGAAAGCAGGTTGCTGGTCTTACGGCAGAGATCAGGCTTTATCACGTAGTGCCTTCACAGTTCCACACAACAGGCATTGAGTTTGGGGGGGGGGGGGGGGGGGGGGGGGGGGGGGGGGGGGGGGTGGGGGTTCATGGGATCATGCAGTCCTTTCCTGAAAAGGAACACTCTCTGGAGTGCAGGGGGGCAGAGCTCTGTGCTAAAGCTGTCATGTCCAATATGATCTATTTTTCTGATGTTTTCCTTAAAGAACATGGGGGGTACTTCTTATTTAAAGGCGTTCATACAAAATTATAGATATCACAAGCCGAAACTCTGTCAATCAATAAAAAATAAATTGCTAATATGGTGGGTCATGGTGTGTGTGTGTGTGTGTGTGTGTGTGTGTGTCTGCAAATGCATGTGTGTACGCATGTGTGCATGTGTGTGTGTTTGCACCTGTTTTAATCCTAATTCATTCAGACTTATGTTACACAGTAAAATAAGAACCACCATTCATTGACACTAAAAATGTTTTTTTGACGTGGCTGCTTTCATATTCTATAGTTGACTCTCTTTATCCTGAAAATGTACTTTTAAACATAATTTAATATTGACATAGGGGTGGAAAGCTGTCATAAATCCACAAATACGATAAATTGACTACATTTTTCCAGGCGTTTATCAGTAAAGGTATTCATCAGAGGTATAGCCCGAAGGGAAGGGGCCATTGTTTATTTCCTGGTGAGACTTACAGTCTAACGGTGATGGAGTATAGGACTGTAAGAATGTGATCACATTCGAAAAAGATCTCATTGTGTTCCCTTGGTTTGGACGAGCTGAAAAAAACCCAAAATGCATCTACTTCTGCTTTCGGCTTTCATTTCATCCTTTTAAAAGATCAATGAGGGTGCAGGTTAGTGAACTTCGGTATTCTAATCTAACTTCTTGACAAATTATTTGCAAAAATTACAGGTTTATATATTAGTTCTAATAAATGCATTAATGATACATACTGTGAAAATGTATTGCATCTCTCTTAGGCATTATTCAGTATCATACGTCAATCCTATTATTTCTGTTAATTGAATGACAGAATTGTATGTACTGATATTAATAACGTATATTACACAGTATTATCGGTAGCACTATAATATGTGATCAGATATATACTGGAAAAAATACAGCTCAACAAATGAATTAATCTTTAGAATAAAATAGATAATTTTCTTTTTCTTTTTTCTTTTGGAACACTGGCAGTACTTATTTTGGTTTTCGGTTAACCATTCATGAACCTTTCTCATGCTGCTGTTGCTAAAATGGAAGGATTTGACAGAAAATTAAAATCACAAGTAGTATGCATGCTTATCCTTAAATGCACACCGGGCCATTGCTGCCACGGTCGGTTGTTCATCAGAACAGGTTTTGCGAGCAATGGTCTGTGCAATCAGCAGGCGTACCGGAGGCTGAGATTATTATTATAATTCCGTATTGTCCAGATATTATTGTTAGGCAAAACATACAGAAAAATCGATTAAGAATGTTGTTTTATTTCTTCTTTTTTCTTTTATGTCATTTGTACACAAAACCAATAAACCTTAAACAGTGGAATTACTTGTATTTGGCTGGTGGCGTGGATTTTACTAAAATGTGTAACTTATAAATTATACCTCTAAAATATAAATCTGGAATGCAGTCAGGCCTCAAGCCCCTTTATAAAAAGCAACTGCTGTACTTCTGTCCTCAGCAATCATCAATGTCCCCAGACTACTCAATTAGATGCAGCTGCTGACTGGACTGTGTTCCTCTGACTGACAGGGCCTTTAAACAGTGGTGGCTCAGTGCACAGCTGTTCATACACAGCTTTACATTGACCTGCACAAGGGTTAGCATCCTGTCCAGCTTCTGCACGAACGGCCACAGAGGACAATGTGTTTTTGGTGAACTGTAAAGCATTTTACTTGGAACAGACAGCATGTCATTTTTAATGGTTAAAAATGTTACGTGGCTGTGATGATATAATGCAGAGTAGTGGTTTTTAAATTGGCATGGATTAATAGTGACAGAATGGTAACAAATGTAGTGTTCATCTAGTGAAGCAAGCATTGCGTGGTGTTGCTTTGCATTTTGTTTTACAGGAATGGCCATAATTTGGCATAATCACTATACCATCTGCCCTAAGGAAAACATTCTAAATGATGGAAATTAAGGAGCAATTGCTTTGCCATCTAGGACCAAATCACAGATGGACCAGTCACCCTCAGAAAATGTGTACTAAACTTTCTGCCCCTGATTTTCTTTTTAGGTGTCAGCCTGAAACCATGCATTTCTGCAACACGACTCTTGCACATAATTCCATTTATTTGCAAGTGATTCTTTTTTGGTATTTAAAAAAAAAAACTAAAACTATTAGTTGAAAACTATTAGACTGATGTATTAAGGATTTTACAGTCTCCTTTTCCATTGTGTAAACCGATTCACGTTTCATTAAAAGGCCATATATCTCCGGTTTTGGAAAAACCATGACCCCAAACTAAGCGTCAAGTACCAGCTGCATTTTATCGAAATGTCACAAATCACCTATGGTACTTTGCTTGGTCAAGCTCTAACTCAGATCGTTGCCAGCCCTTCTAAGTTTCGCAAATCAACTGATTGGAAGCACCATAGTTTAAACGTAGCCTGTATTTTATTCACTCTGCGTCACCTCTTCCCTTTTAAAGTAGCCTACACGCTCGCGACATATATAATATCGTTAAATGCGCGCCTGCATGGTTCGAATTCACGGAGGCTCGGGAGCTACTGGCCTCCTTACTGGTCGGGGCATCTCTACAGGTCTATGGAAATCCAAGGCGGATCTACTTCTGTGGGTCACTGTGCCGCATGTTTTCAGCCTCTGACTCTGTACTGAACTGAATTTACTGCATCCAGCCTCCGAGTCAGAAAGAAGAATTAACAAAACATATAAAACCAAACATAAACATATACAAGTGGATAGACTGAAGGGGATTTATTGATCTGTATTCGCCGAATTTGGTTGTTATATAGAGATATTGTTACTTAGCGACAGTTCCTAAATATGGTGTTAAAAACTAATTCCGGAATCCGGATGTTTTGAAACAATAATAACACGTTGCGTTTTAAAATGGTCATTGATTTAATGCCATCGAGGTGTCAAAAAAAATGTCCTTCAAATGTAAATTTGAGCTTGAACAAAACAATTTTATTTGGTTACAATAAAAAAATGCTGGTCATAACACCTATGGGATAGAAACGTACAAGCTAGTAGTAAATTCGGAAATAAAGTAATGTAACTAAGTTTATTAACGAAACTTGTTTGTTTACACACTAGTAACCTAAGGTATCGAACATTTCTAGGCAACACAATGCAAAAATAACCGACGTCACAGTGAAATAAGAATCATTGTAAATTCGCTCTTTTATCTTCACAATGATGTCACAGACGTACATGTACACTGAAAATGTGCAACCAATTCATCATTGATCACTACTTCACTTACTTCAGCTCACTGAACTGCACTGAACAAGGTAAGAGCGATTGTCTGGCAGTCGAAACACTTGCAAACTAACTGCTCTGGCGAATTACCTATAAAATGCAGCTTCAAGTATGCTTCAAGTATTCATTTTTATGTTGTTGTCCGGTAAGTACTTAACCTTTATATTTAATTGTCCATGTTATCGCCTTTTTGTACATTCGTATCTATTAGTTTCATCTCATAAGTCGTTTCTCTTGCACAAAACAGACCTGGGATTAATATAATATATAATGGAGTAACTATTTTAAAAATAATCAAATGCAAAAATATTTTCTCTAAATAGCATTTTTCAATTTAGAGTATTTTGTTGGTTTTGTTTTATCGTAGAATCATTTAGGATATAGTTTAACATAAACAGAAGTCTATAATAACCTATAATCATGGAGTAAAATTCATTATGAAATATGATCTAACATAATTATGGAACTGAGGTTTTGGCATAATGAATTTTACTCCATGATTAAAATGACAAGAACAATGCACCATATTGTGGTGTGTAAAACACCATCTCTGTGTCAGGTAAACAGGTATCCATATGATTAATAATTTTTAAAACACGTTGGCCCAGGTAAAGGATGATGAGAAGAAGAAGAAGACAAGAAGAAATGTAAAAAAAGGGAAGGAAAGAAGAAAGGCACAGTCAGCATCTGCAGACCAGCTGGCCCTAAATAACAACTGCCCCTGAGAAGACAGTGGTTACCATCGGCTGTGGGGAGGGGCCGGCTGTTACTATCGTCTGCACGGAAGAAACATCTATTGCCATCGACTGCGGCTAACGAGACAGCTCTTACTATTACCTGCGCTGAGGAAACAGCTGCTACTATCGCCTGCGTGAAAGAGCCAGCTCTGACTATTACCTGTGCAGGGGAGACATCTCTTTCTATCAACCGCAGACGAGCCAGCAGGTACCATCAGCTGTGCTGAGCCAGCTCTTAACATCATGCACGAAAGTGGCACTTCTTACCATCGACCGCGCAGAGGAGCTAACTCCTAACATCGACTGCACTGAGCAAGATCTTACCATTGACTGTGTGAAAAAGCTGACTCCTACCATTGACTGCGCAAAGGTACCCACTCCTGTCATCGGCTGCGCAGAGGAGCGAGCTGTTAACATTGACTACGCAGAGGTGCCAGTTCTTAACATCAACGGCACAGAGCAAACTCTTACCGCCGACTCCGTGGAGGGGTCTGATATTACCCTCAACTGCGTAGAGCAAGCTCTGACCATTGAATGGATGAAAGAGGCAGATATTACCATCGACTGCGTCGAGCAGCCAACGCCCACCCATGACTGCGTCGAGCAGCCAACACCTACCATCAACTGCGCTGAAGAGCTAAACTCCCACCATCGACTGCGTCGAGCAGCCAACACCCACCATCGACTGCGTCGAGCAGCCAACACTCCTACCATCAACTGCGCTGAAGAGCTAACTCCCACCATCGACTGCGTCGAGCAGCCAACGCCCACCATTGACTGCGCTGAGGAGCCCTTCCACCAACACTAACCACCATCGTCTGTGTTGAGCAGCCAACGCCTACCATCGACTGCGCCGAGGAGCTAACTCCTACCATCGACTGCGCTGAGAGAGCTAACTCCTACCATCGACTGCGCAGATGAGCTAGCTCGCACTATTGACTGCATTGAGGAGAGAACTCCCACTGTCAACTTCACCGAGGAGCTAACTCCCACCATTGACTGCGCAGAGGAGCTAACTCCTACCATTGATTGCGCCGAGCAGCTAACTCCTACCATCAACTGCGCAGAGGAGCAACCTCCAACTAAGAACTGCGCTAAGGAGCTTGCTCCCACCATTGACTGTGCAAAGGAGCTAACTTCTACCATCGACTACGCAGAGGAGCTAACTCCTAACGTTGACTGCGCCAAGGAGCTGACTCCTACCATTGACTGCACTGCGCAGCCAACGCCTACCATTGACTGCGCCGAGCAGCCAACACATACCATCGACTGCACCGGGCAGCCAACGCCTACCATCGACTGCGCAGAGGAGCGACCTCCAACTATCAACTGCGCTGAGGAGCTAACTCCTACCATCGACTGCGTCAAGGAGCTAACTCCCACCATCGACTGCACCGAGGAGCTAACTCCCACCATCGACTGCGCTGAGGAGCTAACTCCTACCATCAACTGCACCAAGGAGCTAACACCTACTATCAGCTGCGCTGAGAAAGATCTTACTACTGACTGTATGAAAGACTCACTTCCTACCATTGACCCTGAGAGCGGCCAACATCTAAACCTGACTGCGCTGAGAAAGATCTTACTACTGACTGTATGAAAGAGCCAACTCCTACCATCGACTGCACAGAGGAGCCAACTCCTACCATTGACTGTGCAGAGGAGCCAGCTCGTTTCATTGCCTGCACAGCCGAATTGCACAGAGCTGTTGCCATCGACTGTGTGGAACAACCTCCTGTTGACATTGCCTGTGCAGCCCCAGCTCTTACTATTGACTGCCCAGAGCCGTCGTCCCTGACTGATGATCATAATGGGCAGAAAGAAGAACTAAAGAAGAAAAAGAAGAAGAAATGGTCATTGAAGAAAGGAAAGAAGGGGACAAAGGAAAAGTCAGTATCCCTGACAGTTCACTGCTCAGAAGAGTCAGTCCTGACCCTCGACTGTGCAGGGTTAACATCGGCCCAGAACATTGACTGTGCAGTGCAGACATCGGCCCAGAACATCGACTGTGCAGTGCAGACATCGGCCCAAAACATCGACTGTGCAGTGCAGACATCGGCCCAGAACATCGACTGTGCAGTGCAGACACCGGCCCAGAACATCGACTGTGCAGTGCAGACATCGGCCCAGAACATTGACTGTGTAGGGCAGACATTGGCCCAGAACATCGACAGTGCAGAGCAGGTACTGGCCCAAAACATCTACTGTGCAGAACGACCTGCTGTTCCAATTGACTGTGCAGCAGTTCTTGACATTGACTGCACAAAGCTGTCTGTTGGTCATACTGACCAGGAAGAAAAAATGGTCTTTGAAGAAAGGAAGGAAGGGGACAAAGACAGTCCACTGCTCAGAAGAGCCAGTCCTGACTCTCCACTGCGCAGAGCAGACATCGACCTGTAACATCGACCGTGCAGAGCAGACATCGGTCCAGAACATCGACCGTGCAGAGCAGCCAGCTCTTCCTATTGGCTGTGTGGAAAAGCCTGCTCTGTCTATTGACTGCACAAAACAACAAAAGTAGTGTTTTCCACTTCATTTCGCTGAATTTCATTTTGGCACTTACGTTTGCTGCCCGGGCACTCAATTTCCAAAAACAAAATTGAGCATGTTTATCCTATACTCATTTCTGTTTCATAGGCTGGAATTCCAAAGCTGTAGGAAGTTCCTGGAGGAACACAGCATCCAGAAGGAGACCCAGAGGATTACAATCGATCACACTGTTCTCGGGTAAGAATCACAATCAGTTTATTCAAGCTGCACAATGGGATGAATGCGCTGCATCCTATTGACAGGCACCGAAGAAAAAACAAATCAGTTGTTCTCACTGGGGCATCTTTTGCACTCCCTTTCTCTCGTGTGCTTATATTTAATCTTAAATGTTCTCCAGAAATTATTGTTGATTAGAATTCTATTATATTTATTATATTGTTTCAGGAGTAGGTAAACACAGATGGAGTAAGGTATGTAGATTAGAATTGGTGTGCTATCTAGACTGCTTGATTTTCATACTCTTCCATCCTATATCATTTTATTGTATAATTTCTTCATCTTCCCAACCCCTGTCTCTGAGACCCAGTCTCTCTTTGGAAAACTCCGTCAGTTCATGTATTGAAGATATAGAAACAAGCCCATTTACTGGCTATGAATGACCTATTATCTGGCTTCCACACAGTAACAGAGTAGGAATGTGTTCGTGTCTCTGCCACAGGTTCCCAAACATCGGGAACATGTGTTACATGAACGCCACTCTCCAGAGTCTCTTCAGTCTCCGAATCTTCACCCAGGACATCAGGGGAGAGAAAGGCTGCTGGAGGTCAAACATGACCACTTTACTGAAGTATGTAGGTATCTATCATTACTGATCTGCAGATATCACTGCTGTTAAGGATGGCACTTTTATGTCAGTGTTTTTATATTGGTTATGGATAAATGGTGGAACAGGAATTGTGGATTTTATATAAGTCTGTTTATCTACTATTAAAAATGTACTCAGTCCAAGAATTCGCATGAAATTACATTTTAACTATCTTTATTGAAAAGCTTGTGAATGACAGCTGAAAACTGTTTTTGTGTCCCTATATGAAATGTTTTACTCATATGTTCTTTTTCTATTAAATAAAGATATTGCAACAACTGCAGTATGAAATATTTTCCTCATAGATTAAATTTATGGGTTCCCAGCCCAGTGTGTATGCTGGCTGGGTTTCCTCCCAGCCATAATTACCCTAAACTCAAGTAGCAACTTTCTGACTGCCTGCTGCCTTTCTTGCTCCCCTGCAGGTGCCTTGTGGATCTGCACTCAGCAAGGGCCGGTCAGAGCAGAAGGCAAAAGATCAGCCTGCTGAAGACCTTAAAACAGACCATCGCGACATACTTCAGCGACTTCTGTGGGAATGAGCAGCAGGTGAGAGACACGCACTCACACACACAAATGCACATACACACACCCCAGTGTTCTTCAGATATTTCTTCCCGCAGGCAAGATTCTTTTCAAAAATATAGGCAACACATTTTCCGTAACCTTTATAAATATTGGCATGAATAAGATGTTTTCTACATGCATGTCAATAAAGTAGCTGCCTTCTTTGACAGATCGATTGAATCAAATTTTTATGTTAAAGGGAAATTGAGAGCATTGTGCTTTAAGTAGAAAATCAAGATTGAGGAGATATGGTGTATGATGTAGCATAGAAAAGAATTGATCATGAATCCAAAAGGCAAGGGTCTCCAAAGGCTAGGACCAGGTCACTGTTAAAGCCTAACACCCTCTCCTTCTCTCATGGGTTTTCTATGTTTCACTGCAGGATGCTCATGAGTTCCTCAGTGTTCTCCTGTCCCAGCTTAAAGAGGAGGGGGTTTCCCTGAGGACAAGGGAGGGGCTGCACCCCTACACCTGTTCCATCGAGGCAAATTTTGAATTTGACCTCCTGACCACCAGAACGTGCCTCAGGTGAACCGCCCATGTGCAGTCTCTCCCATGTGCTCAGCTAAACTGAACAGTTGGATTTCACTCCTTAACTGGAACTGTCTCCATCCCCACCCGTGCCTGTTAGCATTCAATTCTGTGTCTCTGTGGTTCCCTCTCCAAAGCTGGGGGGAGAAGGTGCGTAGAACGGAGTCGTATAACTGCTTGTCTGTGGACTTAGTCCCTGGGGGCTTCGTACAAGACAGTTTGGCCCTCTACTTCAAGGTAAGTATCCACCAGGGAGACGTCCAAATACTGTAAGCCGAGTGTTGAATGTGTTGCTATGCTTTGTGGTGTGCAAAGTCAGTGCTGAGTATGTTACTGTGTTTTCCAGGCTGTGAGCTCTGTGTGGAGTGTGTTAGTGTGCTCTGTGGTCTGCATTGAGTGTATTACTGGGTTTTGTGGTCTTTGAGCTCTGTGTTGAGTGTGTTAGTGTGCTCTGTGGTCTGTATTGAGTGTATTACTGGGTTTTGTGGTCTGTGAGCTCTGTGTTGGGTGTGTTAGTGTGCTCTGTGGTCTGTATTGAGTGTATTAAAGAATATCAAATTTAAAGAAAAAATCCAATTCCCCAAAACAGATCAAAGTTGAACCATGGCTTTACAAAGACTGCAAAGAAATAAGAAAAAAAAAAGACACTAAAACACTATAAGCATACCCTCAGAACCAAAAAAGAGCAACACAAAAGGGCACAACTGACAGTAATTGAGTCCATCAACAGATTTTGAGAAAACTGGAAAAAATTAAACCAAACAAAACAAGAGGAATTGGCCATCCAAAATGGTAACATATGGACATCATTTTGAAAACCTATATAAAAGTATATCACATCAAAAAAATTTAGAACAAAAAGAGATCTGCAAAAAATTAAACTCAAATTAAGCATTAAAAACAATCAGAATCCATTGGAGCAGGAATTGATTGACAAACTTCACGTTCTTCAATCTGGAAAAGCTGGTGGGCTAGATGGCATTTTAAATGAAATGCTAAAATACAGCAATCAAAAACTACAAAAGGCAATTTTAAAGCTATTAATTTTGGATCTGAGTGCGGGCCTTTTCCCTGACATCTGGAATCAAGGATTAATTACCCCTATATTTAAAAGTGGAGACAAATTAGACCCCAATAACTACAGAGGCATTTGTGTGAACAGTAATCTGGGGAAGGTTCTATGTAGCATAATAAACACACGACTTTTAGACTTCCTTATTGAGTACAATGTTTTGAGTAAAAGTCAAATTGGATTTCTTCCTAAACACTGTACAACTGATTGGGATTGGGATGGCACGTATGCCATCCCGCCAAGTTACGCCTTGGCGGGGCGGCATGCCCCATACCTATACAGCACCGAGAGTTTGGCACTTTTCAGGGTTCCCCACAGAAATAACCACAACAGCCACAGCCACAGTTTGATTGAATGAGTTATAGACAGTGTATGTCTTGTATGTGTGAGTAATTTGGCATTTGTGTACGTTGAAAACGTGTTTTTTATGAGATCATATTTACACCCTACACACACTAATAGAAAAACACGTTGACAAAAATAAAAACAAAATATTTGCCTGGTTTATACATTTCAAGAAGGCCTTTGATTCAATTTGGCACAATGGTTTGTTCTACACTCTCTCCAAAGTGGTGTAGGGGGTAAAGTCTATGATATAATCGAATCAATGTACACCGGAAACAAATGCGGAGTCAAAATTGGACACAAAAGAACATAATTCTTCTCCCAGGGGCGGGGAGTGAGGCAGGGCTGCAGCTTGAGTCCAACTCTGTTCAACATTTATTTCAATGAATTGGCGACAGTGTTGGAACAATCTGCAGCACCTGGACTCACCCTTAATGATAAAGAAATCAAATTCCTTCTCTATGCAGATGACCTGGTTCTGCTGTCGCCCACTGAGCATGGACTGCAGCAGAGCTCGGACCTGGTAGAGAAACTCTGTCAAACCAGGGCCCTGACAGTGAATATGACTAAAACCAAAATTATGACTTTTCAAAGAAGATCCAGACCTCAGGGAAACAAATACAGATTCTCATTAGCAAATAAAACAATAGAAAACACTAACAGTTACACTGATTTAGGCCTAAAAATCAGCTCAACAGGAAGCGAGAAAGCATGCAGGGCATTCTATGCCATAAAGAGAAATACCCAAATTATACTGCCAATCAAAATTTGGCTTAAAATATTCCAATCAGTCATTCAACCAACCACGGTCAACCAAAACTACTCCTCTCCACCTTGGCTGAGATGGGCATTTCTGGGACTGCCCTGTCTTGGTTTGCTTCCTATCTTGCAGATAGGTCCTACCAGGTCACCTGGATGGGGTCTGCCTCTGCTTCTCCTTGTTACAGGAGTACCACAGGGATCTGTTCTGGCTTCTCTGCTGTTCTCCATTTACAACAAATCTCTTGGTTCAGTTATTAATTCACATGGCCTCTCCTATCACTGTTATGCAGACAACACGCAACTCTTCCCCCCCCCCCCCCCCCCCCCCACCTCACTGGTTAATGATAAAATATCTTCCTGCCTGGCTGGCATCTCAACCTGGATGGCCAGCCACCACCTGAAGCTCAGCCACTATGTCACACACTGCGACACACCCCTTTCTGAACAGGAGAGTTTGACACAGGGAGATACGTGAATCCGGAAATATGCCGGTCTTTATTTACATACTTTTAGAGAGAGAGAGAGAATCCAGTCTATTACAAAACAACAAAACAGCTTCGCCCTTCACCCTCACGGGATCGGGGTAAAAATAGTAAAGAAACACAACAAACTAAAATAATAAAAACAAAATAGCGAAAATATGACACTTTCTAGTCTCTCTATCGGCTCGCGTTTTCCTCGGTCAGAGACACCTACTGGGAAGAAAGCACTTTAAATACCTGGATTAATTACTGACGCACTCCAGGTGCAACTCTCTCCTTGCAAGCTCGCCAGCTTGTGCCATACAGCCACTACAGATGATTCAGAATGCTGCCGTCCGACTCATCTTCAATCTTCCTAAAGTCTTCCATGTCACTCCTCTGCTGAGGTCACTCCACTGGCTACCGGTCGCTGCCAGGATCAGGTTCAAAGTCCTGACCCTCGCCTACACTGCAGCCAACAGGACAGCCCCTGTCTACTTACAGGACACAATTCGATTCTATACGCCTGCTCGACCACTCCGCTCTGTAGCAGCAGGGCGCCCTGTACCCCCACTCGAGTAAAGGGATCACGGAGCTTCTCCACCCTAGCTCCCCAGCGGTGAAATGAACTCCCTGTTCCCCTTCGAACCTCTCCCTCACTACCCATCTTCCGCCGTGGTCTGAAGACGCATCTCTACAGACTATACCTGGACTAACTGCCACCACTCTGTAAATCATTTCACTTTAAATCCCCCTTTTCATGGCACTCCTGTTACATGTACCCCCATTCCAGCACTTTTTATAATTCTTATTTTTGTCCTAATATTGTTGCTTGTTCTTCTCCCTAGCTTGACTTGGCATAAGCTGGGTCAGAATAATGCTCACTGCATGAACTGAACTGTATACTTGGCTATAAATAGCTGTACGAAATGCGTACTGTACCTTATCAAACCTGTGTTTTGTAGTTGTTCCGATGACCATGATATGCACTTTTGTACATCGCTTTGGATAAAAGAGTCTAAGTAAATGTAATGCCCTGCGATAGATTTGCGGCCTTTCCAGGGTGTATTCATGCCTCTCGCCCAGTGCACGACACAAGAACGACACGAATCAAGACTGTGTGTCCAAAACATAAAATCTATGACATAGGAGCTCTGAGCATTGATCACCATCAATCTCTGAAATAAAGACACAACAGAATTACTGGGACAGTATAAACAGACAAATGCTTTACTGTATGTACTCTATGCGCAAAAACAAGGCAATTTATGTGCATCATATTCATATCAGTACTGTAATTCTGTAATAGCCCACTGTAATATTGTAATAATATAAAATGACAGCAACACAACATTCCTGTAATGTAATAACAGCATCACATTTTGCATTGAAAAATCAATGTTCAGTCCAAAAACTCATATTAGGGGCCACTGTTGGGGCCAACTTTTAAAGTTTGGCCTTACAATCCTTCCAGCTTCTCCCATTGCTATGCCTGGATTTACGACATGGTCAATATCTGTGGCTCTAAATTAATTTGATACAGCAGTATTTCTGCTACTTGCTTGACCACAACCTCAGCCTCAGCCACGACCTGTCCATCAGTACCAACTGCATTGGGCTGCTCCATGTTGTCAGACACTGCTGAATGTAATGCTGTAAAACAGCCTTTTATTTTGGGATTACCAATCGTGCTGCAATGCGACTCACCTGGGCAATGTTGGTGAAAGTGACGAGACAGGATTGCAAACAAGTTGACTTTATTTCACAATCAGCATGTCTAGCAATAACAATTTGGATGTCTTAACATGAGGTGACTGTTTTGTGAAAACTGAGTGTGTGATTTTGAGTTTTGTACTTTCTGTGTAGGTACAAAAATTTGTGTCTTAAGGTAAGAATTTTGCCCATTATTAGAAATGCATCTGAAAAAATGAGAATAACTGCAGGGTCTCAGGAACATCTCAAGAGACTGGATGTCATGCAAACCACACTTCTGCCCTGATTTTGGCTTAGTGGTCTCATCCATTCAACTGATGTGCAGCAGATCCAGGTTCAACCCTACAGGAAAACCATTTCTCTGAGAAGTAACATAAATATACCAGCTCAATAGACAAGCAGTGACTTTTCAAAATGTATTGAGTTGTGGTTACACTACAGTAACAGAAGCAAGCATTCATCAGACACTACACAACTTTTCTTATAACAGATTTTATTTCCACTACTGTAAATGAATTTCATTGCTTCAACTGTGCAGATTTTAGCCCCATGCTGATCTACTCATATTGAACCCAAACATAATCCCATACAGAATATGAAATAAGTACTGCTGTGTCACAGGAGTTCAATACATCACACAATAATAAATCATAACACCAACACATCTGATATTTTTGATAATTCAGGTTTAATCATTGAAGATTGTTGTCTGAAAATACAGAAAATTAAAGCAACACGTTAAAAAAAAAAAAAAAAAAAACAATCCTGACCCAATAAATAAGGAAACTCAACTCATCATTGTTTACAGAAAAGAAAAAAGTACACTGCAGTGATCATTCTGCATTCTCCCTATTAGCTGCATTTGCCCACAGCAATTTGCACATTGGAACTCTTGTGAAAATTAATGAAATCAACTGTAAAAACTAGTAAAATGCACAGCTAACTGGAGGAGTTTGCCACTGGCTTCTTTTATACAAAGATGCAGATACTGGAGACAGAGTTATTACTTCAAAAACATTTTACCCTGCCATCTTTTGTCATTATTACACTTAATATTATATGAATGTTTTAATAATCAAAAGTACATAAACACACCTTGAACATTTGAAATATAAATGTATTAAAATGTAAAAAAAAATAAAATATTTAAATAGCAAGGGCTTAACCTGAACCTGCTAAAAGATCATACTGTCTTGTACAGGGTTTAAGCTGTGCTGAGGTTAATATTGGGCACAGCTGAAATTGCAGTGGTAAGGCATTGGTCAAGGAAGGTTGCAAGTGTGTCGACGTGTATATGTGTGTGTGTGTGATTGGATGAGAGTGTGTTTCTGTGTGTATGCATTTGTGAATGTGTGTGTGCATGCGTGCGTGTGTTTGTGGGAGTGACAGTGGATGTGAGTATGTGTGTGCATGTGTATGTGTGTGCATGTGTGTGAGTGCATGAGTATGTGTGTGTGTGTGTGCGTGCGCCCAGGTTGCTTGTGTACATGGGTAAGAGAATGTGTGTGTGTGTGCGTGTGCACGTTTGTATGTGTGTATTTCTGTGTGTGCATGTGTGTGTGTGCACACGGGTGCGTGTGTGTATGAGTAAGAGAATTTGTGCGTGTGTTTATATATGTGAGTGTGTGTTTGTGTGAATGTGTGTGTTCGTGCATTTGTGAATGTGGAGGAGGCCCGGCATTTCGTGGCGTGGGCCCAGTCACGTCCCACCCTTTTTGTTTAGTTGGTGTGTGTGTGTGTGTGTGACCTCCCTCTCCCTGTGTGTGTTGACCCGCCCTGGGGTGGCCAAGTGGGGGCCAGTCTGTGCCGTGCGGGCAGACCTGAGAGAGAGGGTCAGAGAACGAGCACTGTGTGGAGTGAGTGTGGGGCACGGGGTAACTTACCACTGTGTGTGACGGCTTGCGGTGCGGTGACGGGGAGTCCCTCTCCTGGGGCTCGGCTCGCGCGGCACAAGGTCAGTCGTTGGTGGGGTCACTGTACAAGCAGGGGGGGAGTTAGAGAAGGGAGGGGGGGTCAGAGCAGGGCAGCTGCCTGTCCATGAACTGTTTTTATTATAAATTCAATAAAGACTCTGCTTACCTTATACCTGTGTCTTGGTTGTTCATGGTGGGTGGATCCTTGCACCTGTGGTGGGTAGGGGTAGTAGGGGGAGTGCAAGCGACTCCTGACATGTTTAAAATACAGCCAGGTACTGTATAATGAAAAGAATGAGCACAAAAGTCTCATCAGCAGACATGGTATCAGTAAGCTGTAAACAAAAGAATACAAATTTGGCCTGTAACTGTATGATTGTACATAGTGTATCTGTGTCCATTATTTGATTGATGTTACAGTGGATAGAGTTACACTTGTGGAATCAGAGCTCGGTGATCATATTCAATTTGAAAGAATACAAGGAGAAGCCTGTGGAGCGGTGTGGTTGTGGCTTATCTATAGGGGAGATGTAGGGGGGAGTGGCTCACGGGAAGAATGCTAGGATTGAGTTAATTAGCACAGGTGTTCCTTGTCACTGATTGAGTTAATTAGCACAGGTGTTCCTTGTCACTGATTGAGTTAATTAGCACAGGTGTTCCATGTTACTGATTGAGTTGATTAGCACAGGTGTTCCTTGTCACTGATTGAGTTAATTAGCACAGGTGTTCCTTGTCACTGACTTAATTAGCACAGGTGTTCCTTGTCACTGACTGAGTTAATTAGCACAGGTGTTCCTTGTCACTGATTGAGTTAATTAGCACAGGTGTTCCTTGTCACTGATTGAGTTAATTAGCACAGGTGTTCCTTGTCACTGATTGAGTTCATTAGCACAGGTGTTCCTTGTCACTGATTGAGTTAATTAGCACAGGTGTTCCTTGCCACTGAGTTAATTAGCACAGGTGTTCCTTGTCACTGATTACTCTCTCCCTTTATATATGCAGTAGCGGCTGGGCCTGGGGGGAGGAAAAAGGCACACACACGCCCTGCAGAGAGCGGCAGCATGGTTTAGGAGCTGCACCGGCATTTCTGTTATAAACTGTGGTTTGAGTGTGTGTGTGAGCGTGTGTGTGTGTGTGTGTGTGTGTATGAAAATAAAAGACGTTAACCCTGCATTTCCCGTGTCATTTGTCGGTCCTGTGCTGATTCTAAACCCACGGTGGCTAGAGAATTGCCACAACTGGCGCCCAGCTTGTAGTTCAGCAAAATAAACATGGCCGAACCCCGTCCTTCACCTCCAACTGCCCAGCCAGTGTCCTCCCTCACACAGATGGTGGGGGAGGTGGCTGCTGTGCACCAAGAGCAAGCAGCCGTGCTCCGAGAGCAGTCAGCAGTGACTCACCAGTTTTTGGATGCGCTCCGCCAACAGACCCACCAGCAGACGCAGATCCTCCAGCAGCTGGTGATCCAGACGGCAGCCACGGCGGCTGCCTCCTCGGCCCCTCCACATTCAACGCTCCTGAACGTGGCTCCACCTAAGATGTCCCCGGCGGATGACCCCCAGTCATTCCTGGACGTATTCGGGGCTACAGCAGGGGCATGTGGCTGGCCGGCGGCAGAGTGGGCCGTGCGCTTGCTCCCTCTGCTGACGGGGGAGGCGCAGACAGCAGCGTGCAGCCTACCAGCTGCGTCTCAGGGGAGGTACGCGGATGTTAAGAGGGCTATCCTGGACAGGATGGGTTACTCCCCCAAGGACCGCCGCCGCCGGTTTCGGACGGCGAAGCTGGGGCCGTCGGACCGGCCATTTGTCTTTAGCCAACACCTAAGGGACGCAGCAACCAGGTGGCTGAAGCCGGGGGAGTCCGCTGGGGAGCAACGGATGCTGGGAGTAGTTGGTTCGGGGCAGTTTGTGGAGGGGCTACCGGCCAGCACTGCACCCTGGGTCCGGTGCCATCGGCCGAGGGACATGGAAGCAGCTGTCGCGTTGGTGGAGGACCACCTGGACCACCCTCAGCGCCCAGCAGAAGAGAGGAGGACACCGGCGACACAGCGTCCTACCCCAGCGCCAAGACGAAAACCCCCTCCCTCCCCTTCTTCAGTTCGCCCTCCCCCTTGCCCCCGCACTAACCCTCCCTCTGCTTCTCCTGTTCCACCACAGGTTCCAGCCGCTACGGGCACTGTTCCCACCTCACAGGGGGCTCCTCAAACGTCGGGGAAGGAGTGCTGGCGGTGCGGGCAGCCCGGACACTTCTGCAGCGAGTGCCCACTGATGGAGGTCGGCCAAGTGATCCGGGTTGCTGGCCCACCGGCATCCTCCCCCGGCTCAGGAGAGACATACAGCGTTCCAGTAAGGATCCAAGGGGGTATTCACCAGGCGATGGTGGATTCGGGCTGCATGCGATCTATAATCCACCAGAGCCTGGTTCGGCCCGGGACTTTGGTAGAGGCATCTGGGGTATCTGCTAGGTGTGTGCATGGGGATATTCACAAGTACCCTGTTGTACCAGTTGAAATTATCTACAAGGGCAAAACGCATAGTATTCAGGCATCTATAATTTTACACAACATAGGAGGTCCCTTAAGAATAAGAAACATCAGTGTCCCTGTTCTTGCTGAAACGATGCAGTAATACACTAAAAGCTAATCTTCATGCTGATGCCTGTGATGCTCTGACCAGAGAAAGCTCCTGTAATCCATCTAGTGACAAGTTATTACAAGGCTAGCTCTCAGAACTCTCAGAACATTACTGCTTCATGTACTTGCTATGCTTATTCGGTTATCAGCCTTTGTTACAGCCCAAACATTGGATTACAGTTCGACTCTGGTGATCAAAACTCAGAAATTTCTACAACTACATGTGTTCTTATGTCATAGTAATTGCAGCAGATTTGGCTGTAAACTAAAATGTTTTGCGAATAATCCAGACAATGTTTGATCGATCAGAAAAAACAGTTTTCATGGCTATATGAGCACACATAGTGAATCACTGCCCATTCTTTCACTGCTCCCCCTCAGTTCCTGTAGATTCAGTGGGAGACCTGCAGTGATTAATGCACTTCAGATTGTGTTCTGCAGTGTACAGCTGCTTGGAGGCTTAAGGTAGTGAAGGGAAGTGTATGTTTCTGTATTTCTGTATGCACTCCTGGCCACTTCTGCCTAGGCCTTTGGCCTTGTCCCAGTCTCCACATTCCCAGTTACCATGGCGATGACGGCAAAGAGCGATGGAGAGCTACGGAGAGGATGGAATGCAGGTCAGGGCCGTCCCAAGTGCAATCCTGAGTGGGCCCGAAAAGCTCTGGCACCCACCATGGGGATATACCGCCCCCGTCCCAGGCACTATACTGTGCTGTTGTGCTGTGTGCTGTGAGGCCTAATTACTGAGGTAACATGCGTGTGACCACAGACAGAGACTTCATGCTTGTGAGATGTGACCATATGAGGTGTGATGCTTAGAAACTACTATCAAGACTGAAACAACTTAGTGAGTCTTTGGAGAATGCCACTGCATGCTGTGTAGTGGGTATTTCCCTGGTGCATATTGTACTAAAGTCTGTTACAGTGGGAAAATGTCGTCTGGCCTGATGATTTCCTGTCTACCTCATGTACCTGCTTTGAGTGGTTCTTATCAATGCAGTGATTATTTGGCACATTGTATGGTAGTTAGTATTTCTTATGGATGCTGATAAGTTGTAATTTTATTGAAATTAGGCTTGGGGCTGCTGGATGGCTCATTCGGTTAAGGCACCACGCTGAGGTGCATGGATGAGCCTCACAGCCTCGGGTCGAATCCGGACTGTGCCAGTGCTGACTATGGCCAGTAGCTCCACAGGGCGATGCGCGATTGGTGCCTGTGTTGCCCAGGGTACGGGAGGGTTCAGTCAGACAGGGATCTGTGTTTCATCGCTCTCTAGCGACCTCCCTTGGGCGCTCGTATGACTGCATGTCAGAGCTGCTTATGAAAGGTCTTCCTCCAGCGTGAAAAAACAGCTTTTCTGTTCTATTCCATTACAAAATATACATGCGCACAAGCTGAAATGTGGTAAATGTTTCTTTTTCTCCTCCAAACAGATTAAAATAATCCACTAATGTGTAGGCTTTTTATCGTACCAAAGCCTTAAGACTAAACATAAAGTCATGTCATGGCTGTGGCTCTATCACATGGGTGTTTGATGTAATTACAACAGGGAAAAAGTTACTCAGAAGAGCTCGCTCCTGTTAAGATAATATACTCCATACTGGTGTGTGGCATTAGCAAACTTCTGAGAATTCCCCTGCAGGCTGTGTAGTGTGTGTCTCCCTGGTGCCCCTTGTATTAAAGCCTGTTAAAGGAAACCTGTCTACCGCATGTACAGTACCATGAAAAATATTTTCCAATTTCCTATATTTCCTATATTAGTGCCTAGTTTCATATCTTTACAAAAAATGTTATATTAGACAGAGGGAACCAGAGTAAGCAGTCAGCGTTTTAGAAACTCCCAACTTCTGCCTTGAGTCTCTCCCTCTGGAGTTCAGTCCCTTGTAGTAGCGTCACAAGACCACCGGATGGCAGAATGCATCCACTTTGTGTTTCCAGTATTCCAATACAGCCCACAGGTCTGATAGTAAAAATAAATACTCTGATATTTTCCACCGTTTCAAGCTCCTGCCACGGCACATAATGGTTTTATTGAAATCCATTTAGCATGAGGATGGGGGTGTAATTAAAAAAAAAATGCACTGGTTGATGCACTGAAGATGCTCATTTTTATTGTACACACAGAGCACGTACACAGCGCATCAATACACACACGCACATACATGCACAACATGCACATACACACACACACAAACACACACCCACACACATATACATCATGTTCACCTGATCACATAGATAGATGGTTTGATACTGTGGTTTGTGTCTTTGGATGCCCTCCTAGACTGAAGGCTTTTCTTTCTGGGGAGGCAACGCTCCTTTGGTATGTGTAGCAGGATGCTGGCCATGTTCTACCAGATCATTGTGGCCGGTGTCCTGTTCTACACCAGTGTGTGCTGGGCTGGGAGCCTCTACTCCAGGGACACAAAGAGGCTCAATCTGATCCAGAAGACCAGCTGCCACCCTCTGCTGTTGTTTTGGGTGCAGTGGGTGTTTGCTGACTCTCCCCCCCCCCTTCTCTGCTTCCTCGGCCAGCCCTCTAGCTGCCCTCCTCAGCCTTGCCCCTGCCATGCCCGTGATCTCCAGAAGGTGGAGCACTGACTGATGGGTGAACCCCCAGCGTCCCACCTCCACTGGATATACTGTTGCTCCCCAACCGGCCTCCTTACACTCCTTACACTCTCACACTCCGCTGCCAGGTCGGAGTACTTCAGCCGCTTCCGCTCATAGGCTGCCTAGGAGGCCTCGTTTGGGGGCAGCACAGAGCGGACGGTCTCATCCGCACCAAACCATTAGTGCAGGTTCTGAGGAGAAGGCAGCGTGTCATAATTGGCCCTGATCAGGAAGCTAAGCCTGGCTTGTGGTATCTTCCACCAGTCTGACCCACTGAGCGATCGGTCCTCCACACTTTCCCACGCTGTCCATCCTCCCAGACCACCTTAGCAACCTGCTAAAACCTGAGGTGCGTTCAAGTTCAGCGAACAGAGGCGAATGATCATGGCGAACATGTTTCTCAATTTGAACGGCTTTTTACGAACATTCCAAATTGTTTGCATTAAACATAAACAGACATGGCGACGAGAGCGTTTGTACTCACTGCCGCTTCTGTGATCATCGATGATAAAAAACAATAGCTAGCTAGCGAACAATAATAACATGGGCCAGCGTTAGCAATAATATAATTGAAAAAAACTGATCACACTTAACGGAATCTTCAATTGAAATACCCATCTGGGAACATTTCCCTCAGTCCAGCGTCCATTTTTGTTTGCCGCAAACTACCTTTTCAGACTGTTCGCTTATGTTTGCAAATGTTCGCGGCGAACACAAAGCTAACAGAAAAAAGTTTGAAATAATTTGCAAACGTTTGCTTTGTTCGCTGAACTTGAACGCACCTCTGCTACCTCTCCTGCGCCATCCATTGTGGGATGTCCCAGAGTCTTCTGTGTCCCTCTGTTTCCCTGCTGGGGGGGTTGTGCCCCTCTGTTTCCCTGCTGGGGGGGCTGTGCCCCTCTGTTTCCCTGCTGGGGGGTTGTACCCCTCTGTTTCCCTGCTGGGGGGAAGCAGTCAGGTAGAAGCAAACTGCAAACATAGAATGCATATCAGGCCACTGCTATATGTAAAACAATTAAACCATCATTGAAAGCCCAGGATATACTGGTATATTTATAAACCAATGACAAACTATGTTCTACAGCATATCCACCAATTTACCCACCCAGATATAATTTCTGATTAACAATGTTGTACATTTTAAGCTCTCATAAAACACCAGTAGTACAGATTCTGATGTAGTCAGCTGAAAGGAACTTCTTAGCTTACAAAGGAGATGGTACAGTAGAATGGACACATCCAATTTGTTCAGGTGCAGGGCATAAACAATATGTAGAGTAAAAAAATGTCTGATGTTTTGACAGACTAGGCAGAATTTGTGTCATTTCAAACAGATTGGAATATGGGTTTAACATCAGCATGCCTTTGGAGACTTGCAAGTGAGTACGTTTAACGTGGTCGGTGAAAATAGCGGTGATATGTGTTATTCAACCAATCATTTAAACAGAAACATTTACACTCTAGACATTTGACACATAAACAGTAAAAATAACACATACAAATGCAACATTACAAACTTGCATCAGCAGGCCTTATCTGATAGAAGAAAAATAATCACATTATCAGAACAGACAGAACAGATATTGCCACAGGAATACCTAACACAAAGGCAAATTTTCCCCCATGTGGAATAAGCCGGCATTTTGGAAAAACAGAGTTGCGCGGTCTCTAATAAAAATGATTAGCATGGCTTACAGGCTCGTCACGGAACAGAAATAATATAAAATGACACCAACACAACAATCCTGTAATGTAATTACAGTATCACATTTTGCAGTAAATTATTGACTTATTAATGTTCAGTCCAAAAGCTCTTATTAGATGCCACTGTTGACATTTTTAAGTTTGGCCTTACAATCCAGCTTCTCCCATTGTTATGCCTGGATTTATGACATGGTCAATCACTGTGGCTCTGAATTCATTCGATACAACAATATTTCTGCTACCTGCTTGACCACAACCTCAGCCTCAGCCACGACCCGTCCATCAGTACCAACTGCATTGGGCTGCTCCATGTTGTCAGACACTGCTGAATGTAGTGCTGTAAAACAGCCTTTATGTTCGGATTACCAATCATGCTGCAATGTGACTCACCTGGGCAATGTTGCTGGAAGTGACGAGACAGGACTGCAAACATCTTGACTTCATTTCACAATCTGCATGTCTAGCAATAAGCATTGGAACATTGTACTAATACGAGACGACTGTATTGTGAAAACTGATTTAGAGTTGTGCACTTTCTTGGTAGGTACTGCAATAGTGTCTTAGGGTAAGAATTTTGCCAGTCAGTTTGGCTAATTGAGTTTTCCACACTAAGCCAAAGCAATCATAACATACTGTAATGCATTTGTAATGTGTGACTGCAGATATTAGAAATGCGTCTGAAAAAATGAGAAAAACTGTAGGGTCTCAGGAACATCTCAAGAGACTGGATGTCATGCAAACCACACTTCTGCCCTGATTTTGGCTTAGTCGTCTAATCCATTCAACTGATGTGCAGCACATCCAGGTTCAAACCTACAGGAAAACCATTTATTTGAGAGGTAACATAAATATACCAGCTCAATAGACAAGCAGTGACTTTCCAAAATGTATTGAGTTGTGGTTACACTACAGTAACAGAAGCAAGCATTCATCAGACACTACACAACTTTTCTTATAACGGATTTTATTTCCACTACTGTAGATGAATGTCATTGCTTCAACTGCAGATTTTAGCCCCATGCTGATCCACTCATATTGAGCCCAAACATAATCCCATACAGAATATGTAATAAGTACCAGTGTCACAGGAGTTCAATACATCACACGATAATAAATCACAACAGCAAAACATTTGATATTTTTATAATTCAGGTGTAATCATTGCATATTATTGTCTGAAAATACAGAAAATTAAATAAAAAAATTTAAAAAATCAATCCTAACAGAATAAATAAGGAAACTCAATCCATCATTGTTTACAGTAATGCAAGGAAATAAGTACACTGCAGTGATCATTCTGCATTCTCCCTATCAGCTGCATTTGCCCACAGAAATTTGCACATTGGAACTCTTGTGAAAATGAATGAAAGCAACTGTAAAAACTAGTAAAATGCACATGGAGGAGTTTGCCACTGGCTTATTTTTAAAAAGATGCAGATACAGGAGACAGAATTATTACTTCAAAAACATTTTACTATGTCATCTTTTGGCATTATTACTCTCAATGTTATATTAATGTTTTAATAATCAAAAGTACATGAACACACCTTGAACATTTGAAATATAAATTTATTAAAATGTAAAAAAATAAAATCATATTTAAATAGCGAGTGCTTAACCTGAACCTGCTAAAAGATCATACTCTCATGTACAGGGTTTAAGCTGTACTGAGGCTAATATTGGGCACAGCTGAAATTGCAGTGGTAAGGCATTGGTCAAGGAAGGCTGCAAGTATGTCGACGTGTGTGCATGTGTGTGATTGGGTGAGAGTGTGTTTCTGTGTGTGTGTATGCGTACGTTTGTGGGAGTGACTGTTGATGTGAACATGTGTGTGAGTGCGTGAGTATGCGTGTGTGTGTGTGCCCGAGTTGCGTGTGTAAATGGGTAAGAGAATGTGTGTGTGTATGCGTACGCATGTATGTGTGTGTGCATGTGTGAGAGTATGATTGAGTGCATGAGTATGTGTGCACACAGGTGCGTGTGTGTATGGGTAAGAGAAAGTGTGTGTGCGTGCATTTGTGTGAATGTGTGTGAGACTGTGTATTTGAGTGTGTGCGCGTGCAAGAGAATGAGTGTATGCATGTGTGTGTGTGTGTGCGTGAGAGTGCCTTTGTGAATGCGTGTGTGTTTATACGTGTGTGTGTGTGCATGTATGGGTATGAACAGTGTTTCCTGTGGAATTGATCTCTTGGTGTGGTGGTGAGTGTCCGAAAGGGGGGGGGGGGGGGGGGGGGGGGGGGCGTGTAGCAAAGGCAAAAAGTTGAAGAAGACTGTGAAAACATAACCTCTTGAGACTTCTTAAAGGTTTTTTTTTTAAATATCTAAATCTATCTTATAGCTCTGACGAGCTCTTGATACAAGGAATAACAGTTTGCAAGAGCTAAAAGGTAGTTTTAGATGTACTCTAAAACCATAAAAGGTTTGTTAACCTTTGTATTGTTTGTAAATATTGAAGCAAAATAGGCCTGTATTTTGAGTTATGGAGGTGTGAGAACAATTAAAAGAGCACATTGTCCATCTAGAAGTTCTATCTTCAAGAATAGAGCACTATATAACCAAATTGATACTCAAGAAAAGTTACATATTGCACTTTAAAAGGGGCACTTCTGCTAAATTAACTCAATTACCATGACAAGATAGTACTTAGAATGTTTATCTTTTTATTTAACAATATAATTTGAGCTGGGTCCACATTCAAAGCCCTCTCTCTCTGTCTCTCTCACACTCAATGACAGAGTTTACATGCATTGTCCATGCAAAAAAAAGGAAAAAGTGAGAAAAATGGCTTTAAAGATTCTATTCTGTTACATTCTAATTCTACTGAGAAGCATGATACAAAATTTCCTAACTAACTTAGATGCTAGATTAATGTCTTTTTTATTAGCTAGTTTTATCTGTATTCATTTCTGGACACTGCAGCAGCTTGTGAGACTGCTCCTCTCGTTATAATCATAATCGTCATTAGAATGCAGCCCTCTTTGTCAGCTGTAGCAACTGTAGCCTAACTCTCAGTTTTGCTAGCTCACTACATTCACAAAACCTTAAAAATAAACACTTTCCCTTTCGTTTTCATGGGAAAAAATCACCATGTTGCAGTATGGAAATGGAAGTAGTTGAATCACTCAAACATTTTAAATGCCCTAATATATATATATATATATATATATATATATATATATATATATATATATATATATATTTTTTTTTTTTTTTTTTAATTCGCGCTGTTTTGGCGATTTGCCAACAATTTGCTGCTGCGACATCTGACGGGCTTCTCCAGGTCACCATTTTAATCAGATGTATTGTACCATTATAACAGTAGCTCTAGATTAAAAAAAAAAAATGGTAGGCACGTAGCCTACGTAGCTCAACTGGAACAGGTTCCGCTTCGGCTCAAACAAACACTGTTTATTTTCAGATAACGTTACATATTTATCACATTTATTTTTTACTTGTCCGATCAGACAACTGCATGAGGCATTCCACTTGCCCGAACAGAGTTATGATCCGCCAGTTGTCATCAGCGAATGATAGTTCGTGCCAGTGCTTGAGATGGGCAGGAGCTGTCGGGACTTGTATATGAGTACCGACTCTTCTTTTGATTACCAACATTAATTTATTTTAAGCAGTATGTCTTTTGAAGAGTAGGTACCGGCACTTATTTGGTCCAATTAAAACACTGGTTAACACTATGGTATTTTGTGATATTTGAAGCGTCGCTACCTACCTTTTCCTTGTCTTGGCTAAAGAAAAAAAAGTGACGCTTTGACAGACCGTGTGACATTCGCGCGCTGCAAGTCTTCCGACCACCTCAGAAAGGAGCAAGCACGGAGCGCGCGGCCTAGGCTCTTTTTGAAAATAAATATGTGGACGCGACAGTCTGGATTTGAAAGCGCATTTAGGCAGAAATATTAAAAGTTTAACATTTTTAATTTATGAATTTAACATATAGGCTATATACAGTATATATATATTTTTTTTTAATTTTATTTTTTAAATTTTTATTATGGTGTGCCGTGGCGCCACGCCATGGCAAAACCTTGCCAGCGGAAACGTTGGGTATAAGAATGTTTGTGTATACATGTGTATATGGGTGTGTGCACGCATGTAAGTGTATGCATGTGTGTGCATGTGTGAGTGCATGTGTATGTGTGTGCGTATAGGTAATAGAATGTGTGTGTATACATGTGTGTGCATGCGTATGGAAATGAGAATGTGTGTGTGTTTGTGCGTGAGTGCATGAGTGTGTGTGTGTGTGCGCATGCGTTTGCGAATGTGTGTGTCTGTATAATGTATGTGAGTGTGTGAGTGAGAGAAAGAGTGTGTGTGTGCATACGGGTATGAGCGTGTGTATGTTTGCATGCGTGTGTGTGTGTGTGCGTGAGATTGTGTGTGTCTGTGTGGAGGTGTGTGTGAGTGACTGGGTGTGAGAAAGTGTGCGTGCGTAGGTATGTGAGTGCGTGTGCATGACTGAGAGAGAAAGGGTGTGTGTGTGATGGAGTGTATGTGAGAGAGAGAGGGTGTGTGTGTGTGTGTGACTGAGTGTGCAAGAATGTGCATAGGTGTGTGAGCGTGTGTGCATGACTGAGAGAGAAAGGGTGTGTGTGAGAGTATGTGTATGTGTGATGGAGTGTATGTGAGAGAGAGAGGGTATGTGTGTGTGTGACTGAGTGTGCGAGAGTGTGTGTAGGTGTCTGAGTGCGTGTGTGTGTGTGGGTCTAGGTGCATATGAGTGTGTGTATATATATATGTGAGTGTGTGATTGAGTGTGTGTGTGTGTATGTGTATATGAGTGTGTGTATATAAGTGTGTGTGTGTGTATGAGTGTGTGTGTGTATATATGTGTGTGTGTGTGTGTGAGTGTGTGTAGGTGTGGGTGTGTGAGGGTCTAGGTGTATATGAGTGTTTGTGTTTATATATGTGTGTGAGTGTGTGATTGAGTGTGTGTGTGTATGTGTATATGATTGTTTGTGTGGATGTGAGCGTGTGTGTGTGTGTGTGTGTGTGAGAGAGAGGGTGTGTGTGTGAGTGACTGAGTATGAGAGAGAGAGAGAGTGTGTGTGTGTGCATACGGTTATCAGCGTGTGTAGGTATGCATGCATGTGTGTGCGCGCGTGAGAGTGCACTGGTGAATGTGTGTGTTTGTGTGTGCGAGAGATTGTGTGTGTTCATGTGTGCAGGTGTGTGTGTGCATGTGTGTGATTGGGTGTGTGAGTGGGCATGAGAGAGTGTGTATGTGTGTGTGAGTGTGTGTGCACAAGTGTGTGTGTGCGTAGGTGTGTGAGTGCGTGTGCATGACTGAGAGAGAAAGGGTGTGTGTGAGAGTATTTGTGTGTGTGTCTGTGGATGTGTGTGTGTAGGTGTGGGTGTGTATGTCTATGTGTATCTGAGTGTGTATGAGTGAGTGTGTGTGTATGTGTATATGAGTGTGTGTGTTGTGTGTGCGTGAGTGGGTATATGAATGTGGTGTGTGTGTGTGTACGTGTGTGTGTGTGTGTGTGTGTGTGTGTGTGTGTGTGTGTGCACGTGCATGTTTATGTGCACGCATTTGCGTGTGTATGTGTGCGTGTTTGTGTGTGCGTGCGTGTGTGTGTGAGTGTGTGTGTGTGTGTATGTGAATGTGTGTGTCTCTACTCCAGTTAGCAGAGGGACACTGAGGAGTTCCACACTGTAAATCCAGCACAGAGGGGTGTGTGTTGAGTGAAGTGTGTGTGGAATCTGTGCAGGAGGGTCAGTGTGTCAGAGTCAGAGACGCTGTAGAAGGACAGAGTGTCGGCCGGACGGTCCACACACACTCCTACCCTGTACACACACACTCCTCTACCAGCATCATCACACACTCCTGCTCTGCGGTAGGGGGAGGGGGGGGCAGGTATGCGTGTTCGGTTATTATTGTGCCTGACAGAGTATCTGAGTTTATCAGAGTCACTGAGTTTATCAGAGTCACTGAGTTTATCAGAGTCACTGGGTTTAGGGCACTCCAGACTCCAGGAGTTTTTATTCCATCCAAAAATACAGCCAGAACCCGCTCCTTTCCTGCTGATTCCTTTATATGTCACTGCTATATGAACCTCTCCCCCCTCAGGCAGACTGAACTCAGCCTCCCAGTAACAGCGCTCACACACACTCTCTCTGCACACAACCTGGGGCCACTTGTCAAATCTCTCTGGATGATCAGGATATGGCTGCTCCTCTCTCCCCAGTGTGTGTTTCACCCTCCTGTTCCCCTCAGACAGAGACAGCTTTCTGTGCGCTGTGTTTGGATCCAGTGTGAGCTGACAGCCGTCTGCACACCAGAGACATTAATGAGATTAATTATCATTATTAATATTCACCTCATTATGTGTGTGTGAGAGAGAGAGCTGTGATAGTATCTGTGTGTGTGTGTTTGTGTACATGTGTGCTTCTGTTTGTGTGTTTATGTGTGTAAGAGAGAAGTCTCTCTCTCTCTCACACACACACACACACACACAGAGTGTGTATCTATGGAAAGTGTTCGGTGTCGATACACACTCACATTTCCTGGGTCCTGGTTTGGTCCTGTTCTCTCCTCCATGGTCCACACTGTAAGAACAGCAGAACAGAATTCAGAATTTTAACCATCCTTTATTTCCACTCTCAACACACCAATGACATCACATGAATAAAAACAAAGACACAATGAAACACAAAACCAAGATCATATGAAAAACACACAAATCTGTCACAAAGGAAACTTATTCCATTCCCTCACCCTATTCCATGTGCAAAAATAGCTCCCCTCCCTCCACTGAACATAAAACACCCTTATAACACACACACTCTCAAACACACTCAGGTTCTCCATTGCTTTGTAATACTGAAACTCTACCATCACTGTGTCCCTGATCAAACCCCTAACTACAACAACCACATCTTATTTACTGCAGTGATCCCCTGCAGCACCCTCCACAGGAGATCCCCAACCCTCTTGAGTAACGCTGGTGTGAACAGTGCCCTCCATGCCCGCCCCAACTCCTTTTGTGTGTGTGTGAGGCGTTGCGTGGAAACTCTCTGTACGTACAGCAGTGTGAGTGTGTCCAGTTTAGCAGCAGACAGCACTCTCACTCCTGAGTCTCCTGGGTGATTGTATCTCAGGTCCAGCTCTCTCAGGTGTGTGTGTGTGTGTGTGAGGTGCAGTGTGGAAACTCTCTGTACTTACAGCAGTGTGAGTGTGTCCAGTTTAGCAGCAGACAGCGCTCTCACTCCTGAGTCTCCTGGGTGATTGTATCTCAGGTCCAGATCTCTCAGGTGTGAGGGGTTTGAACACAGAGCTGAAGCCAGAGAATCACAGCCTCTCTGTGTGACTCTACAGCCTGACAGCCTGCAGAGAGAAGGACACACACACCTTACACACATTAATATAAACTAACAGGGCTGTGTGTGTCAAACACATAGCAGTGTTTTACACACCTTACACACATTAATATAAACTAACAGGGCTGTGTGTGTCAAACACATAGCAGTGTGTTACACACCTTACACACATTAATATAAACTAACAGGGCTGTGTATGTCAAACACATAGCAGTGTGTTACACACCTTACACACATTAATATAAACTAACAGGGCTGTGTGTGTCAAACAAATAGCAGTGTGTTACACACCTTACACACATTAATATAAACTAACAGAGCTGTGTGTGTTAGACACATAGCAGTGTGTTAAACACCTTACACACATTAATATAAACTAACAGGGCTGTGTGTGTTAGACACATAGCAGTGTGTTACACACCTTACACACATTAATATAAACTAACAGGGCTGTGTGTGTCAAACACATAGCAGTGTGTTACACACCTTACACACATTAATATAAACTAACAGGGCTGTGTGTGTCAAACACATAGCAGTGTGTTACACACCTTACACACATTAATATAAACTAACAGGGCGGTGTGTGTCAAACACATAGCAGTGTGTTACACACCTTACACACATTAATATAAACTAACAGGGCTGTGTGTGTCAAACACATAGCAGTGTGTTACACACCTTACACACATTAATATAAACTAACAGGGCTGTGTGTGTCAAACACATAGCAGTGTGTTACACACCTTACACACATTAATATAAACTAACAGGGCTGTGTGTGTGTCAAACACATAGCAGTGTGTTACACACCTTACACACATTAATATAAACTAACAGGGCGGTGTGTGTCAAACACATAGCAGTGTGTTACACACCTTACAAACATTAATATAAACTAACAGGGCTGTGTGTGTCAAACACAGCAGTGTGTTACACACCTTACAGCACATTAATTGTCTTCAACCTGCCCAAGTTCTCCCCTGCTGAGGTCACTCCACTGGCTACCAGTCACTGCAGGTTCAAAGTCCTGACCCTCACCTACACTGCAGCCAACAGGACGGCCCCCGTCTACTTACAGCACATGATTAAATCCTATACGCCCACTTGACCACTGCCTTGCACACCCTGCCATCCGGGTAAAGGGTTCAATCTTGTCTCTACCACAGAGCTTCTCCACCCTAGCTCTCCAGTGGTGGAACAAACTCCCTGTTCCTCTACGAACCTCTCCCTCACTACCCATCTTCCGCCGTGGTCTGAAGATGCATCTCTTCAGACTATACCTGAACTAAGTATCCCCACTCAGATCCCCCTATTTCTACACATGTACCTCCTGTGCCACTCATGTTACATGTACCTCCATCCAGCACTTATTGTGCCTTGTATCATTGTCTAGATGTTGCTTGTAATGCCTCCTAGTTTGACTTAGCATAGGTTAGGTCAGAGTAATGTTCACTGTGTGAACTGGACTTAATGTGTTCATGGCTATGAATAACTGAAAAATATTGTACCTTATCGGACCTGTGTTTTGTAGTTGTTCTAATTACCTTTTGTATGCACTTATTGTACGTCACTTTGGATAAAAGTGTCTGGCAAATAAATGTAATGTAACATAATATAAACTAACAGGGCTGTGTGTGTTAAACTAAAATAACATGAATGTGGAATGAGTTATTATCAAACACATTTGAGTTTACACCCCACCACAGCTCAGTAAACAGGACTAATTAATTTTCTTCATTCATTTGTGTAGTCGAATTCTACCAAGATGAAGAACTGGAACATGCTGTTTCAGTTCTGTGGAGTGTCTGTTTTCACATTAAAAATATCAGTGTTGTATTTAGTCACATTGTAGCCCTAATTTATTGAAGGGGTTTGTGTTTGTACTCACCCCAATCTATGCAGTTTACAGTGTGGGTCCTCCAGTCCAGCAGAGAGCGCTCTCACTCCTGAATCCTGCAGCTCGTTGTCTCTGAGCTCCAGATCTCTCAGCTCTGAGTGAGGAGAACGCAGGACTGAGGCCAGAACATCACAGCAGCCCTCTGTGAGACTACACCAACCCAGCCTGTGGAGAGACCACACACACACAAACACGCACGCACACAAACACACACACAAATTCTTTGTGACATTGTTCACCTTGACAGTTGATACATATGTACCTATGCATTCCTGAGATGTACACACAAAAACAGGGAGGGGAGTGTGTAAATTACGTTCATAAAGTATTCTGACTAATCCACAATAGTCTAAGGCAATTACTGGGCTCTAATAACCCTTTCCATGTGATGAACTTATCTGATTTGCAGACATATTTTCATCTGCAAACACAAAAAACAGCATTTTTGTGGTGCACTTTACCTCACCTGACATGTTCTCCAGTTCATAAACATCTATACATTTCAAAGACGCTGAATATTCATCACTATGAATAGATAAATATAACTGTTAATGTACTCGTATAACCCATTAGCTAAATACATTACTGTCATCATGATAATATTTTCTTCCTAATCTTGTAACCATCAAGTTATCAAACAATTTAAGTTTAACAAAATATAGTCTGTTAGGGTTTTTGACATTAATTAATTTTAAAATATTCAGCAAGGTGAAATGAAACCGCATTCAATACAAAATTGCGCTCTTCCTTATTTACCTCTCGCCAAAGTAACGTGACGGTAACTATGACGACGCTGTTTAAAACGTAGCCTAGGAGGGTTGGTTGGTTACCATGGGGATGCCAGCTCGCTCTGAGTTCTTTACTGTTACCTCAGCTAGTTCATTCTTTGAAAATACAGAACTACAGTTACATAACACAATTATTTGATAATAACTATTAACACTTTGCAAATATCATTTGTTCACCATTTACATCAAACAACATGACCCTCAAGTTGACACCTGTTGCCGTTGTTCTAAGTTCAGCTTTCGCTTTGACTCACAGGCACGAGTTAGCTAGCTAGCCAGCCAGCCCAACCTACCTTAACGTTACTTCATGATGCAACCAAGCTAGCGGAGCCAGTGAGGAACTAAGCAGCTAACTGTCACAGACAACTTAAATATATACACCAGTATATAAAATAACATGAAGGTTTTATCTAACCAGTCATGACATTATTGGTCAGACCAGCGATATTGTACCTGCTAACAGCTGAAGCAGTGCCGGAGCCATGTACGAGCTGTGCTACACTTCAGTTCATCTGGCACGATCTTACAGCAACGCAACTACGGCATCAACTGGAATTACACTGCATCGCCATCTAGTGGCTGTATGAGAACAGCACAACTGATTACTGCCACTAAGTTTTATTGCTGGTAGACACTAGAGTTCTAAAAATGTGGTGTCTTTTGAAACTTCCACACATTGCACCTATGTTCTCCATGTCTTTACGCTATAATCCATCCATTCATTTTATTCTCGCACACTTTTGCGAATATAATAGGTTAATTATTGCGTTACATTTAATTATTATTGTAACAATGATAATAATAATGAAAATAAAAGCCTGATGTATTAGGTCATTTTTTTCTTTTAAAACCCTTTATCAACATGTTTGGTAGCCCTTGTGGAGTAATATAAACTGCACAAAAAATGTAATAAGTGGGGGCATTTGAAGATTATTAGAATACTTATCTAAGAAATACTCCTGTAAATGATGTTATTCTTTAGATGATAGGAGCTAGAGCCAGAATATTGATCTCTGAATCAGACTATTCCACACAGCATGACTGCTTACAAAGGTATACTATCCAGGCTATGACTTGGGACTGGAATCACAGAAAGGTGACTAAACTAAACGATGTAACACTGCATCTAAACAGCAGCTCACATGTTGTTCAGATGGACACTCTCCCACCAAGATGTACACACATACCGTGCCGGTGAGTTAATGCCCGGCTTTACCAGCAGAATAAAATACCATTTTATTCATAATCCTTTCAGAAACACCACAATCCTGAAAATTAAACATCCTGCTGGACTGAACTCTGACAGTTCTACAGATGTAATTCTGACCCAAATCGTCCCTATACTTATACTGTAAATTCTCTGAATTGGGGCAAAGGGCTCATCTACCTTTTCTATAATCTGTTCTCTGGGCTTAACCCTCCCATCCCATACTAGACATGCAGCTGCCACCTTACAGAGTGGACAGTGAGTTAGTTTTCAGTGCTGTAGGATGTTTGGCCACCACCAAAAGTAAAGATGTAAAAGACAACACACATTTTTCATGTGTGGACAGTGAATTTGCTCATTTCCTTTTGGTTTTCTGTGACAAACTTCCCACAGCACTGCAAACTAACACACAGCTAAAGGCAGATTCACTGTAAGAGGAAGTAATGCACATGCTCATATATATGTATTGTGGTGAGGGCCTCTGGAGCCCCGCCCCTCCCTGCCATCAGCCCCCACTCTGCTCCACTTCACCTGTGTCTCACCGGCCCGGCCTGCCGCCCCATGGACAGCGCCGGAGGGACAGGGCTGAGTTTCAGCACCTCCACTCCGCACTCAGACCTGGACCTGAGATATAGTCAGGCCACCGGCAGCATACCAGTGCTTTTTCCACACCACTTTCCCCTTTGCCTGAGTAGCTACTGGCCCTATATAGGCCTCATGGTCTCTGATTCTCGCTTTTTCTTTTTTTTTGTGGCAGACTCGGACATCCCCTTCCTCGTGGTCTGAAATTTGGACCCACCTGCACTTCCCTAGCACTTTTGCTTCCCCCAACATTTGAGTAGCCTGATCTCGTCTTGAGTTTCACTTTTCCCCTGTCTTCATTCACTGTGATACCGCTGTCACAATAAAAGCCCTCCACAGGCATATTGCCAGCACTGTCTGCTTCGTCTGTGCCTCATTCCCACAGCATACAGTATAGATGTGATAAAAGTTTATTAAAGGAGATGAAAGATATGGAATTGAAGGTATCTGTAAGTGGGTGGAAAATCACCACCTGTACCTGTGCAACATGCCATATAAATGCTCTGCCTGTTTCCAAATGTCGCACACAATGAAAATCATGCAAACTATGCAGACTACACAGAAGTACAAAACAGTCCTTAGAAGGACCATGACCGTAAACCCTTGCAGGAGTACATGTAACATATACAGGAATGATATATCCAATGATTAGGGCACACCAGTAGTACAAAGTCCCTTATTTACTGTCAGTCTAATTATCATGCAGTGCCCCCAACCCTGTAGAAGGGGGGGGGGGGGGGGGGGGGTTCTGCTGGGGATGGCGGTGGGTACTATGGTTTTGGCCAGGTCAGACTCTATTTTGTAAAATGTAAACTAGTGTGGATTGTGGGAGATGTTCTCTGGATAGCATTTAAGGGAAGCTCAATCAATTTAATTCATTATCCAATGTCCTTTCAAAAAAAGCATTTTTGGCATGCATCACAATTTCTTTGTGTTCCTATCTTTATCTTACAATATCTTCAGGTGCATGTCCTTTCCTCTCTTATAGCATAGTGTCCAGTCCATCTTGCCATGTCTTGTGAATAAAATGATTGCCTCTTAACACTGTTAAAGCTTTCTATTCATGGTTATTGGCAACTCTCATATTTTGTCATATGATAAAGTACTCTTTCTCTTACAGCGCATCCAAAGTACATGGCTTACTTATACACTGACTGAAGTGTGCACCTCTGGTCAAATAAATCACTGCATTGGTGCCATAAATAAACTCCTCTTTCATCATCTTGTGTTTGAAAGCCAACTCTAGGGAATGACATCCGATCCAGACCTCCATAGAAGCATCCAGTTGCACCAAGTGTGACTCTGACAGACAGTAGCATTTCCAATGCGAAAGGAGGCTACCGCCCTCCAGGAAAAACATATAGGACCCTGCAGGGCTACTATAGCCAAGGGCTACAGACTCCAGTTCAGAGTGAACCCCTCCCCCCCATTTCAACAGAGTCATTTACTCTCAAACACAAGAGAGCGCTCCCATGTTTAAGAGGAATAAATTCCTTCCTTCTTACAAAAAGGGGGAAATATGTGTGGTTCCCAGAGATCAACCTCAACATAGTTTCTATTTTCATTATTTCCAGCTTCCAACGAAGGATGGTTCTCAACTTCCTATCTTGGATCTCAGTGTTAAACAAACATTTGAGGCAATATAATTTCAAAATGTTAACATACAGCACTCTTTCACATTCAAAACTAATCTAAAAAGTCAGACATGAATTAGAATAAACTAAAACAAAAGAAAACCCAAACCCAGTTTACCAAAAAAAAAAAGGATCTTCACAAACACCAAAACCACAAAGCAAACCACAGGCTACACAAAAGAAACCTCAAAGAAGATCTCAAAGAAAAGAACTCTATGCAACCCACAAAACACAAACACACAGCCAACTACAAACCACCCAGAAGAAACCCGAAAGAAAGATCTCCCCTGCCTCATACTGATGGCCTTGTGTTGGCTCACAGGCAGGTGGAGGCAATCAGGTAATTAGGCAATCAGGCAACTACCTCCTCCTGCACTACCCAGGCAAGCAGAGGCAGGGACGTAACACCCCCACCCATAAGACAAAAAAAGACAAAAAAACTAAGGTACATTGGTCTTTTTTTTCTCCAATTTACTCTACAAAACTACAAGAAAACAAAAAAAACAAATGTCCACAAATTTTCCAGGGAAGTCTGCCACTGCAGGGAAGTGTGTGTCTGCGCGAGGCGTCCTCGCTGCCGCAGGGAAGTGTGTGTCTGCGCGCGGTGTCCTCGGGGCCGCAGGGAAGTGTGTGTCTGCGCACATCCTCGCCGCCACAGGGAAGTGTGTGTCTGCGCGAGGCGTCCTCGCCGTCGCAGGGAAGTGTGTGTCTGAGCGCTGTGTCCTCACTGCCACAGGGAAGTGTGTGTCTGCGCGCGGCGTCCTCGCTGCCGCAGGGAAGTGTGTGTCTGTGCACGGCGTCCTTGCCGCCGCAGGGAAGTGTGTGTCTGCGCACGTCCTCGCCGACGCAGGGAAGTGTGTGTCTGCGCACGTCCTCGCCGCCGCAGGGAAGTGTGTCTGTGTACAGCGTCCTCGCCGCCGCAGGGAAGAGTGTGTCTGCGCATGGCGTCCTCGCCGCTGCAGGGAAGTGTGTGAGTGTCTGCAGGGATGGCAGATTCCGGACGAGCCCCCATTTTGTTATGGCCGGCTCGAAAAAGCCGCAACAACCAGTCCAATGTACCAAAAAAATAAATCCAAAAACTGATCTAAAAACTCAGACATTTATTAGAATAAATAAACTAAAACACAAACTAAAACAAAAGAAAACCCACAAAGTTTACCAAACAAAAAGGATCTTCACAAACACCAAAACCACAAAGCAAACCACAAGCTACACAAAAGAAACCCCAAAGAAGATCTCAAAGAAATGAACCTTATGCAACCCACAAAACACAAACACACAGCCAACTACAAACCACCCAAAAGAAACCCGAAAGAAAGATCTCCCCTGCCTCATATTGCTGGGCTTATGTTGGCTCACAGGCAGGTGGAGTCAATCAAGTAATTAGGCAATCAGGCAACTACCTCCACCTGCACTACCCAGGCAAGCAGAGGCAGGGGATGTAACAAATTCTCACCATAATGAAGAAAAACCCCCAAACACCTGTTCTACAAATCAGAAACACTCTCCATAATATAGGTATGGATGTGTCAGTACCTCCTGTCTGCAGAAGACTTCACAAACAGAATGACAGAAGCTACACTGCAAGATGCAAACCACAAGTTAGCATTAGCATAACACAAATCTGCCTACAATCAACACACCATCTCAATACATAAAACCCTTATTGATCATCTTAACGATCACCAAAAAAACTATCCTCCTAAATTGAAAATCTAGGAATTCATTAAGTATCACACAATGGCAAAACTTTCTCACTGAACACATATCAATGGAACAAAAATAACTGCCTCATTTAAAAATCTAAGTGACTTCACCACTGTTATATGTAAACATTGTAATTGTATAAATAAAGGTGTCCTCCATCAAGTGGGGGAGTTGGTGGGCCAATTGAAAAATAATAAATAAATGAATAATTAATTAACACTGAACACTGTGTTATAACAGTGAAGACATATTACAACACCCATGCAGCCAACAATTCACCTCAACTTTTAGCACTAAAAAGCTGTCATCACCATGAATGAGTGTTTATAGCAGGTAAGCCTGCACTGAGGAACTTGAATCTTTTACCAGAAGGTAGAAGTAGGAATTTAGGGTAAAATATGTGAGTGGGGTCAGACACTATTTTCTGTGCCTGTCTGATAACAGACTCCTCATATATCGTCTGAAGAGATGGGTGTTCCCCAACCCCCATAATATTCATGGCAATCTGCACCAGATAAACCACCAGAAAGTTCATTAATACAGTCAAATAGCCAAACCATTGGTTCGCCTGTGCCATTGTGGCTTTCACCTTTGCAATCACGCCTGTATTGTAATAATCTGGGAATTAAGCAACATACCGATTAAAACAGACTGAAAAAAATGATAGACTTATTTTTCTTGAATTATACATAATAATAAAAAATAATCCACCATCTGTATGTCCTTTATTTGGCAGATGCTTTTATCCAAAGTGATGTACAAAAGTGCATGGTCGTGGACAACTACAAAACACACGTTCAATAATATACAATACTCATTTCGCACAGCTGTTTCTAGCTAAGAACACAGTTTATTTCACACAGTGAACACTATTCTGACCTAACTTATACCAAGCCAAACTATATTTGAAGTGAATAATTGCACTTCAAACCTTCTATGTAATCCAATGGAAGCCAATTGAAAAAAGTGAAATTTTGTACTGGAATTTCTCCTCAAAATTACATAGTTCAGAGAGGGATTATTTGAAATTTAAAGCGGTGGGGACCTAATCTGGGAAGGAACTGGACCTGTCGTTGAGGACCGGACCGAACAGGACATTCTGATTCAGGTCCGGGTCTGGGTCCGGAACTGGAACGAGTTTCAGACTAGTCGCTGCAGCTCTACGTGTCTTCCTACCCCTAAAGCCTTTGTACTGCAATGACAAACTTAGCCTGAGTAATAAATAGACCTACAGAATTAAAAGAAATTGGCTTAAACTAGCTGGTCAGCCCACTTACATCTGAGAAACGCTATAAGCTATGGGTAGCCAACTCTCTTATTTGCATGGTGCAAAAAACCGTGAATGAAAGAGGCCATCAGCATATGATTTCCCAAAGAGGATCACACATCGCAGAGTGGGGTTGCCAGACTTTCCCATAAATGTATGTAGGGGATTTAAACATTCATGGGTGAAGTTTTACAGAAAAGGCATATGGGAGTCAATGACAGATAGGGGGGTTTTAAATGAGATATGGGGGAACATTTGTGAGGAATTTGAATGGGAGTTGATTGAAGATTTTGAGGACTGTTTTTTAGGAGTATTTGATTCAGGCATCTGGCAACACTGAGGCAAGTTGTGAACTAGGTTCAGTCTCAACTCAAGCAAAGAAACCGCAGTCATTTCCTTTATTCAAACATATGTTAGGCTTTAAGAACTCATCACCACTTTGTTGATAATTTGAGAGGTCAACATTGTTTTGACATTGGTGCAGCTAGCCTGATGAACAGTGTATGATGCAGGAAACTGACACAATGCAGTTAGTCAACACAATTCCAAATATAGCCAAGACAAATAAGATCAACACTCCCGCTGCAGTTATGCAAGGCACGGCATTCAGTAGAATTACAGGTCATAAAATTAGGACAGGCACTGACTAAGAAGATAAAGAGTGTAAAACCTTTCAGCAAGGTGAGGATTATCTGAACTATGTTTAATTTTCTGAACCCTTGTTTGGCATCCGGCACTCTGAATACCGAACACAGTGCATCAACAGCTAAAACACCTCACTTATCCAACATGTAAAATACATTTATTTGATTTAATTTGGTAATTATTAGCAAATATATCAAATCTAAAGCCAAGGTTCAACTACCTTGAAACAATTAACAAAGGTTATAGACATGGACACTCACACGAGGAGTGATTGAAAGAAGATACCAAACCACAGTGCGTTTGTCCCAAAGTAATCTAAGGATGTGCCAAGACCAAAAAGTAAAAACAAAAAGGCAGCAGAATATTTAAAAAACCAGATGAAATGTAGACACCAGACCTAGATGCTAGAATGCTAACTACAAGAAAGCCACATATTTTATCTAGTGGGAGGAGAGGGGAAGGGACACCCCCTCTGACATACACACACACACACATACACACACATACAGACCCACACACAGACACACACACACATGCAGACCCACATTCACATACACACACACACACATGCAGACCCACACTCACTCACACACACACACACACACAGACACACACACACACACACACATACATACAGACACACAGACACACACAGACACACACACACACACACACATGCAGACCCACACTCACTCACAGACACACACACACATACAGACCCACACTCACACACAGACACACACACACATACAGACACACACTCACTCACAGACACACACACACATGCAGACCCACACTCACTCACAGACACAAACACACACACACACACACACACACACACAGACACACAGACACACACACACACACACACACACACACACACACACAGACACACCCACACTCACTCACAGACACATACATTCACACCTCCAATGACTACCCCCAAATTCGTCATCTGTCTTATCTCTAGGCTGTCCTGGCTAAGTGTTTTGAAGCTTCCTATGGCTCAGAACAGCCAAATGGTGAATTAGACAAACTAAAATGTAAAATCAAGATTTTGGCTAACTTTTTTACAACTTGTTTGATCCACTAAATAACACTACAAATTCATAAGAAATTGTCACACACTGAGAATTAATGTGTTAAAAAAAAACAATCAGCCTATCGATTATATTGTTGTCATCAGCTATTTGCTAATTATTCAGTCGTCAACCTCGTGCCACTTATCTGTGAGCTAACCCCAAATGCTAACTGAGTGAATTGCACAGAAATATGCCCATATTGGCTATACATTTTTAAATCGGCTAAATGTTTCGGGAAGTCCTGTGAATCATATAATAACATAGGCCTGTGCCAGGTTCATGTAGGAATTCACATCCAAAGCACAGTAGGTGAATTACTTTCAATAGGAACTAGAGTCTGAAGTTGGAATCAGTCACTGCATGACTCACTCGTTCACTAGGAACTGGAGTCAGTGAACAAGAGTCTGAAGTTGGAATCAGTCGCTGCATGACTCTCGTTCTCGGTTGTGGAAGTCCATCCATTATCCATCCATTGTCTTTACCCACTTATCCTGGTCAGGGTCACAAGGCGAGAGGCATGAATACACCCTGGACAGGTCGCCAATCTATCACAAGGCACAAACAACATTCACTCACCATTCACACACAATCAGAGTACCCGGAGGAAACCCACATGAACACGGGAGAACATGCAAACTTCAGAAAGGCCCAGGCCGGGATTCAAACCCAGGACCTTCTTGCTGTGAGGTGACAGTGCTACCAGCAGAATAAAATGTCATTTTATTCACAATCCTTTCAGAAACACCACAATCCTGCAGCACACACGGGTGCGTGATTAAGGATTAAAACTTCAACAAAGCTTCAGTGTGTGAAAGGTCAGTGTGTGAAAGAGAGTGGGGTAAATGTATGGATTTCATTAAAGTTCATAGCAGGTAAATGGAGATGGATGAAGACTGCAATGTGTGACAGGCCTGAAACATTTTACTATGCAGGTCAATGTTTTACCATATCAATCAGACAGTCTGCATCCAGTTCTCACCGGTGACCTATTCCTACAGGGACAGGGATCGTTCGACATTAGTACTCTCTTTTATTGATCTATTATCCCTCATAGTTAGTTTCTTTTTTAAAAAGATTACTTTCAGAAGGACATGAATGGGAGTGAACTGGGAGCTGGACAACCAGGAGGAACGGCGATGCTGCTAACGGTTAACAGGGACAGCTAGTTGCTAGTATTCACTGTGGCGTGGATCGGGGCATGCCCCCGCAGGGCCCCTCCCAGCCTGGTGGGCATCAGCTAGAACCTACCACCAGGCCAGCTCTTCAGGACCCAGGACAGCGCCCCACTAGGAAGCCCAGCCACAGGACCCTGGAGAGCGGCAGAGTGGAAATTCCCCACCTCCCTGCTTGGCACTCAACACACCTGTCAGCATAAGGCAACACAGCTGCCGCCACTCCAGGGGAATTGGCTGGGAGCATAAAAGGAGGCCTTTTGTCTCCCTTGAGAGGGGGGGTTTTGGGCAGCAGGAGAGCTGGTGAAACTGTGTTTAACTATTGCAATATTTTTCAGAATCCGGTGAAGACTCAGGACTACATCCCTCGTCTTGCGTTGAAGAGGGATCCCCTCAGCGGTCTCCCGGACGCCGCTACTAATAATTTTGTTGCGGTACTATAATCTAAGTCTAACAAGGACTTTAGTTGTTGAGTTTGGGGTTTTTTGTTTGGTGTTGTGGCTAATTTTTGTTAAATAAAAGGCCCTGTTGGGTTATTTTTCCCCAAACCTCCGGTCTGTGTATTTCTGTGCCGCCCCGCCTGCACCGTCACGCCCAGTACGGTGCCACATCACGCTATCCAAATACAATGGGGTAAGCTCCACAAAATTACTTGTGAAATATCCCTTTAATTATCTTGGTACCTAATTAATTTCATTTGAGGATTGTGGGTATGCATCACAAGTTCTTTGTGTGTTCTTTTTCTTTATCTGCCTAGTGATTTTGGTCCATGCCCTCTCTCCTCTTCATTTAACTGTTTTCATTACAAATGGCTAACTTAGCTGTTCACTCCCAGTACAGTTCATTGGTGCTGTTGACCAATATATAAAATATGTCCATTTCTTAAAAAACAAAGACTCTTTCAGGCAAGACTGATGAGGAATCATGTGTCATGTTAGCAGCCATTGTAGAGGCTGTGTTAGAAAAACACAGACAATATTTCGAGACACAGCTCAAGGCTTGCCCGTTTGCAAGCCAAAGTTAAACTAGCCGAAACCACTGCATCGCTGCACCAGGCCAAACAGGATCGGCTCGAGGCTAAAATGGCGGAACTGTAGGATAGGAGCAGATGGTGCAACCTTCACATTGTTAACCTACCAGAGAATTCCGAAGAATCCGACCCGGTTGGTTTTCTTACCAATTCCCTCAAAGAGTGATTCCCCTCTCTGGCTGTGATTCCCCTCTCTGGCTGACAGGACTATAGAAGTAATGAGGGCTCACCGTTTCTATGGCGGCTGATCAAAAACAGCAGACAGGCCTAGAACATTGATTATTAATCTGCTGGGGTACACGGATCGACAGCATATTTTGCAAGCCACCAGGAAATCACCAGTGAAGTTAAACGGGATAGTCATTAGGTTTTATCCAGACTTCAGCGATTACACCGCACATCGGCACAGAGCCTTCTCTTCTCTGCTGGCAGTAACCTGTGATCGCGGTCTCCAGACTAGAGCCCGACCGATGCCAGATTTTGGGGTCCGATGCCGACCCCGATTTTGGAGAGTCCTAGCCCACCGATTACCGATGTTTTGACTGATATTTAGTCAAAAAGTGCAACATTTTCAAATAAATTTGAAAAACTTATATTTATCAAAGTTTCTATATTTGAGAACATTTAACTTATAAGCAAACAAATAAATAAAAATAAACACACAAAGAACTTTTTGATAGATAAAAAAATGAAAAAGATGATATTAAATATATATATTAACACCATCTTCAAGTGGTGTGAATTCAAAATAACTCCACATGTTGCTTTTACTCCTTTCTTTTCCAACCATCTATAAAAAAAATAATTTAAAAAAATCAGTTTTCCAGTTTCAAACATGTATTTTTATGAATATTATTATTATTATTGTTGTTGTTATTATTATTATTATTATTATTAATTTGTTATTATTATTTCTTACTATCTATTCTCAGTAAGCTAAATGAATTATATTTTCTTATTTTATTCCTACTACATGATCTCAAAGAGGAAGACTTTATCTAGCGAGCTTCCCTGTCCATAAGAATTCGGTGGTGAAAAAAACTACAATGCGCTCTGACGCGTGACTAGATGACAAAGCACTCACTTGCAGTAACGCATTAGCTGTTGACATAGCATCATTATTTCTTATTATTTATTCTCAGTAAGTTAAATGAATTATATTTTCTTATTTTATTCCTACTACATGATCTCAAAGAGGAAGACTTTATCTAGCGGAGCTAATGAGTGAATAAAGTGTAACATTAGATGAAACTAAATTGACTGGATGAAATACGTAACGTGAGGCTTGTCCATAAGAATTCGGTGGTGAAAAAAACTACAATGCGCTTTCGTGCAGGTTACCCGCGCTAAGTGTTGGTTGATTCACTTCTCCAACAGCAATCCTTCTCTCGTGTTATCACGACAAAGCTAGATAACATGGCTTAAAATGATCCACGTAAGAAGTGTTTTATCTGCGTTTTTACTGTCTGGTTAGCTTGCTACGATGACGCGTGACTAGATGACACACTCGCTTTCAATAACGCGTTGGCTATTGACACAGCATCATATAGCCTAGTAGCTAATATCATTATCTCAGATTTAAAAAAAACAAATGTGTGATGCATTCAATCACCATTTTATTTTGGCTGGTTATTTATTTGAGAATACAGCGATGTCCTCTGGAAATGTAGATCCTACGCTGCTTATGTGCGCACTGCCACTTCATAAAGGCTTGCTAGCCAGCTAGCTTGCTAAAGTGAACCAAATATGTTAGCTAGCTCGCTTGATAATGAGGATTGATAAACATAGTGGTCGTATAAACGCATTTAATTAAAAAACTTTCACTAAATATACATACCTTTATTGGGGCAATGGAATCTGTGCAGACAAGTCTTGCAGTGGAGAATACTGGATGAGGCACGAGTGACAAACGTCTTATTAGAGAAGTAACGCGTCAGCTGCTGCAGTTCACACTTGTATTAGAGCTCCCTCTACTGGATAATTCTAGTAAATAGCAACTACAACGTTCGAACAGAAAAGTACAGATAAATAATCATTGTTTTTTTGTTTATTATACTTATTAAAATATCGGGACACATCGGCGGAATAACAAAAAAGTCAAATAATGGCCGATATATAGGCCTGGCCGATATATCGGTCGGGCTCTAGATAACACCCCCCTTGGGCCTGAGGGCTCATTCAATGAGGGCCATGGCTGCATAGTGGGCCCTATTCATGGGGTCTCCTTACAGGATATTTATTCAGCCGCAGGCTGGGTTTCTCCAGATACTGTTGCTAGGTTTCACTGCCTGAGGCCGGTAGTCCACTCAGTTCTGGGGGTGAGCTCTGTGTGAGGCGCACACATCTCCCCTCATCTGCTATGGGTTTTAGTGCTTCACACTGTTTCTGGGTCCTGGCTATAGCTTTGGGCAGTGGAAAGTCTTCAGTACTTCCCTCCTTGGATGTACCAGACACCACCCTCCCCTCAGGGGAGAAGGCATCCTTTGCTGGCCTGACAGCATCTCAGCTGTGAGCATAAGGCATTCTGGGAGCTGTCTATATCTCCCCATAGGTGTATCTCAAACACGAGATGAGAGAACTTTAGGTTACTGTTGTAACCCCGGTGGAGAGATCCACCAAGACTGCCCTGCTTGCCGCGCATGAGAAGTGAATATGAAGAGTAGTAGCACTGCAGTGTCCCATATGTTCTTCCAGGAGAGCAGTAGTCTCCTGTAGCACTGAATGCGCTACTGGCTGTCAGAACCATACTTGGTGAAATTTCATTACCGGATGTCGTTTCCCATACGTGGATCTCACTACTCTGTGTTTCGGAGAACCGGGGTAGCGACAGTAACTTAAAGTTTTGGGGTAACACCCTTACTGAGGTACTCACTGGGCATATTGTTAGTTTCACTAGCAGGATATGCAGCTCATGGGTCAGTCAAATGTTATTTAATAGAATAATACAGAAGTCATGCCTTGTGATATTTATATATCATAAGGGGCGACATAGCTCAGGAGATAAGACCGATTGTCTGGCAGTCGGAGGGTTGCCGGTTCAAACCCCGCCGTGGGTGTGTCGAAGTGTCCTTGAGCAAGACACCTAACCCCCAACTGCTCTGGTGAATGAGAGGCATCAATTGTAAAGCACTTTGGATAAAAGCGCTATATAAATGCAGTCCATTTATAAATGCAGTCCATCCATTTATATAGTCTCGCTACCCAAATGGGGTAAATCTTAATTAGCTTAATCCCAGGTGTTGATTTTAGATTCCTGGATGAGCAGGGTATTTACCTCCCAGGATTGAAGATCTTAATGTCAGAGAACACTTAGATGAATGCCCGGCAGCAGTAGCTAGTCTCTCTCTACAGGATACAGGGTCAAGCTGCCTATCACTTCATATGAGCACACCTCAGTCAATAATCTTATATGCAAACTCACATGCACACAAACATTTAGGTTACAGGCTCTGAAAATGAATGGAGTCAGGAAATTAGTCTTCCCTGTGACAAAATTCAAACCCTTACATTGCCATAATCAGTAATTCTATTTAGTTAATGTCACACAGTACACATCACTACTCACCCCAGTCTCTGTAGTTTACAGTTTGGACTCCTCAGTCCAGCACAGAGCAGCTCCACTCCTGAATCTCCCAGGTTATTGTAGCTGAGGTCCAGATCTGTCAGGGGTGAGTTTGCTGACTGGAGAGCTGAGGCCACAATATCACAGGACTTCTCTGTGAGGTCACAGCTGTTCAGTCTGCAAAGAAGAGTTCATATATTCAAGTAATGAAGAATTATTGGCACTCTTCACTAAAATGAGCATAAATGATTGTATAAAAGAAACATTTAAACATAATGATTTTAATTTTCTGCTCAAACATTTGTAGAAACTGCTTACTTTCACTTTAATAAAACATAATTCTTATAAAAAACTTACGAAAATAGTATTTTTCTCAAAAACATAGGGGTCAAAATTATTGGCACCCTGAAAGAATATTTAAAATAAAACCAAACAAAGTGGCATCTAATGAAATTTGATTTAAAAAAAATTGATCTCAGTCCCCCAGAACTGTTTGCTGCCTTTCACCATTTCCTGTTTCACTGGGGTACAAATATGAGGTTGCACAAATGTAAAATCCCTTTGTCATCCATCACTAAGGGATCAGCTGAGCCCCTGTGCTGAGGCCGTCTCAGGACCCCCTGGTGCTGCACACTGCTAAGAGATCAGTGGGCAGGGAGTGGGGGAGCCCCGATACTCCCAGGGAGAGCAGGGCAGCAGTGCAGTACTGTATGACAGAGGAACATCTGCACATTGTGTTTATACATTAAAATACAGGAATAAGCAGTGAACAGGCTGTACGGACCCAGCGGCAGTTTATATTGAGATTAAAGCTCAGACAGCAGTGTATTTAAAACTCCAGGAGTCACTGTCGGGCAAGCAACAATTAAGTAAAAATATGTTTATTTTCTGAATCCAGTGCTTCGGTCAATGCCCTTGTTAAAATGTTCAGCACTCTGAATACTGAACACAAGTGGTATTGCGTGCTAAAGCCCCACACTTAACCTACATAAAAAATATATTTTACGTGATTTAATTTATTGTATTATTTATAAGTATTATTGAAAATGACAATTATGAATTCAATCATTGATAGGTCAGTCAACAGTAACCTGGTGGATTCAACTGACAAACCAAAACAAACTCTGTATCAGGTCTACTTCTAAGTTACAAAACAAAACAGAAGACATCAAACAAGATGCTAAATTTAGATTACCAGAAAAGAAAGACTGAAGAGCCAGACCTTATCAAAGTATTCCCCTCTTCCAGTGCCACGGGAACAAAGGAAATGAACTAAAACGCACAACCAAGAAACCACCACCAAAATAAAGACCAACTGCAACACAACACAACTTTTTCCTGAGGCCATCATAAACACTTGACGCAACATGGCTTGAGCATGTTTGCCCTGTTTGGGCAATGCCAAGTTCAGGTGTAGAAGGGGGGCGTGCTCATTTATGACGAGGAGTGCCCTATCTAAAAGCTGACAGTGTACTTAGTAATTAAAGTGCATTTTAACTTAAGATCAAACAGAACAGGATCTTTGTTCATTCTGTAGCCACACTGGGCCTCTGGCCTTGTAAATATCTCTGTCTTCTGGTTTGTCTCTCCTGAGATACTCTGCAGGAGGTGGGTCGCCTGCCTAGATAAGGGTATCAGAGTGGCGTATAGGACGTTTCCTTTAATGTTCATGGAGGGGAAGGTAGGCAGCAGTCTTTAAGCCAATATTGTATCCAGTTCACTGTTTCTCTCTCTGAGGCCATAATCTAAACACTTGATATCTGACATACTGTAGATAAGTTAATTGCTCATTTTGCCCTCCCGCCCAACCACAGAGTCTGGCTTCAATCAGTTTTTGGTCTGAAAAACAAATCATCACTGCAGACCCGTCGCCCCGTCCCACAGGTGGACCATTTCTGAGCAGCCAGCAGCTCAGTGGTTGCAGTCTCGTCAACTTTGGGGGGATTATTTTAAAACGTCACTAAATAAGTTTTTGTAGCTCAGGAAGCTCCCACTTTATATTAGGGTAAATACTGTATATTTATTTGGAGATTTTCATGTCAATTATATTTGCTGTTATGTTTATTGGAAATGACACTCACTTATTCACTCAGTTCTACACTAGCTTCTACACTGCTGCCACTTTTCTTGAAAAAGAGCTAAATCTTGCCTGCTTCACCCAAAAATTTTAAGGGACATACATTTACATAAAAAGACTATATCCACAATGCTAATTAATTTAGAGAACATAGATAATAAAGCCACAGATGAAAGGAACCTGCCAACATGGTAACATTTGTATTTTCAAACACAATGCATAGGAAGCAGCATGAGTACAGATGAGACTGTGCTGACATCACATAGCAGTGTCTGCTCCATTGCCAATAAAAGCTCAGACTGAGCAGTAGTAACCTATTTTCCTTGAAAGATCCATCATCACCACTAGCCTAAGTACATATAACCTGTAACCACACCTACACACAATTAAATCTGCATACATTTCCATGAAGGAAAAATAGCCTATCACTATAAATCTCACCTAAGATAAACTACCTCTTGCACTATCAACCTCCTGACTGAGGACAGGGCTGGGGCTTTCTGTCGTTTTTTTTTTTTTAAGAATGACAAGATTTTCCTCTGCATCTTGACCTGGAGATATCAAATGGAATTCAGTGTTTTGCTAACTATAACTACTGGTGGTAAAAATAATCAGCTCACTGCCAAACCGGTGCCTGCCCGCGGCAGATTGGTTCCCCCTCTGAGTCCGGTTCTGCTCAAGGTTTCTTCCATCAGTCAGGGAGTTTTTCCTTGCCACTGTTTCCCTAGGCTTACTCTTTGGGGGCCGGTTCTCTAAAGCTGCTTTGTGACAAAGCTCCTTTGTTAAAAGTGCTATACAAATAAAAATTGATTGATTGATTGATAAGATTCACACAGCTCTCCATTACCAATATTAAATAGCATGCTATGCTATCACAAATCACGACTAGCTAGCAAGCCAGAAGGCTAAACAACCAGACTGAGGGATGGCTACTAACTTTAGCTGGTACTAGCATGCAAATCTTGCAAAGCAAACTATGCCTATATTTCTCAAATGCAATTAAGTGCATATGACTAATTGCATTTCATTTTCACACGTTTGAAAAAGGGATTGATGCTCTACTAACCACTTCAGCAACACACCGTTAAGCTGTAGCCTACATCTCCTCCAGCATTGATGCGCAACAGAGTGTTGTCTGTGTGTGTACCTGCTGTTGCGAACCGATTTCATCCTGCAACTTTTGGAGAAACCAATACCATAGGGAAAGGGGGTGTGTGACTTTCTGAGGTATGATCTATGACATAATCAGAAGAATACGTTTGACTCGTAATATAAAATGATCATAACTACATATTATAAAAAATAATAGTAATGAAATAAAATAAAAATATAAAAAATCCAGATATCAAAAATCTGGTGGGGCACGTGCCCCCCCAGCTTGAATGGGCATGACGCGTCTGCATGCATGCATCCACGCACACACCCTCCCCCAAACACGTGACCTCCATGCCCAATTTCAGCCTCAAAATGTGTGGCTGCTAGAGGTTGGGCACAGCTTTGCAGACCGTCAGGTGGTACATGCACAAGTTAGACAGCAGTTCATGATAAACTTTTCCTTGAAGTTTTATGGTGTTACGTAAATTTTCCACCAAGTTTTGCCATGTTAGGTGAATCTGTGTAGATTTTATGCACCTGTTTGTGATAGGCCACTCCTGCTGCCATGCCCCCTTTTGCCAATTGGCATGAACAGTTGATGAGCTCTTCTTTGGCTCATGACCAACCTTTCCACAAAATCTTGTGCAAATCTGTGAATCCATTCGGGAGCTATGCACCTTATTAAACTAACCGAAACCACTGCATCGCTGCACCAGGCCAAACAGGATCAGCTCGAGGCTAAAATGACGGAGCTGGAGGATAGGAGCAGATGGTGCAACCTTCACATTGTTAACCTACCAGAGAATTCCGAAGAATCCGACCCGGTTGGTTTTCTTACCAATTCCCTCAAAGAGTGATTCCCCTCTCTGGCTGACAGGACTATAGAAGTAATGAGGGCTCACCGTTTCTATGGCGGCTGATCAAAAACAACAGACCTGGAACGTTGATTATTAATCTGCTAGGGTACACGGATCAACAGCATATTCCGCAAGCCGCCAGGAAATCTCCAGTGAAGTTTAACGGGATAGTAATTAGTTTTTATCCAGACTTCAGCGATTACACAGCACAGCGGCACAGAGCCTTCTCTTCTCTGCTGGCAGTAACCTGTGATCGCAGTCTCCAGACGTTCCTAATATACCCAGCCACGCACAAGCTCACTCACAATGGTGCACAGCACCCTCAAGTCTCCGGCTGAGGCAAGTCCGTTCATCAAATGTCTTTCCTGCTAGAGCTGCTCCAGTCAACTGTAAGAGCTGGTATAGTGAAGCGGAAAGGTATGGGAGCAACAACAGCTCAGCAGTGAAGCGGTAGGCCACACAAGCTCACAAAATGCGGTGCTGAAGCTTGTAGCGTATAAAAATCATCTTTCACTACAGAGTTATAAACTACCTCTGGAAACAACATCTCTTATTATGGATTCTCTGAGATAAGCCACAGAATTAACTCAAGATCAGGCACTGGGGTTTGAGGCTAATTTAACAGTTCCCTGAGAAGACCTCACTCTGGCACCCATTATATCCTATGATTCCTCTACCTTCCTATTTTCACTCTATCTACAGGCACTATGCTGGAGATTCTAGGTCAGCCTATACCAGAATAAAGCAGAGACCAGGGTGGTACTACTGGCCTTTAAACATGGTGCATTTACTGCCTGCCCTAGCCTCCCAACATAGAAACACAAACATTTAATTCATAACCAAACGCATCCCTCTCAAACCAAACTTAACACAATTTTCATCATAACATTTAAAATAAGTTTTATCCTGCAAAGTGGCTTAAAATGAAAATATAAAAAGGGGGATAGATAAGTCTCTCCTTTATTCTTTTCTAATTATTAATTAATTAATTGTGCATAGACCAGGGATAGAAGAAATGGGATTTAAACATTTGTTCTTAGTATTAAAATCTATAATTAGTAATGAATTATGCATAGAACCAGAAGAGAAGGGGAACCCCCCTCTTTCAACACATGGCTGGGATTCAAACAATATTGTTCTTAATTTACTATTAAAACTTACAATAAAAGCAAGGATTGTTTTTTTCTTCACAAACACTTTGGCAAACACAGCCATAACTAGAACTTCACCAAACTGAGTTTGTGAAGAAAAGGTGTAAAGTGCATTTACTAGTCCAAGTCCAAGTTAAGGACAAATGTTGATTGAAAGTGATGACTTTTTAACAGGGCCGGCCCTAGGATTTTGGCAGCCCTACGCAAATGTGTTCGAAGGGGGGGGGGGGGGGTTTGGTGGGGTTGCTGTTGGATGCTGTCGAGTTGGGGGGGGGGGGTGCTGTTGGATTCTGTCGAGTTGGGGGGGGTGCTGTTGGATTCTGTCCAGTTAGGGGGGGTGCTGTTGGATTCTGTCCAGTTGTGTGGGGGGGGGGGGGTCGCTTGGTAAAATCCTAAATTACATTGCTATGAAATGTTCTGTTGCCATTCCATTTAAAATTTATACCCATAGTTCCGCGATAAAGGATGAATAACGTGTTAGTTACCTTAGATAAACATTGGATCGTGTGGCCCCCCCCTCGTGGTCGTGTGGCCCCCCTAGTGGTTGTGGCCCTAAACAACCGCATAGAGCTTTTATGCCGGCCCTGCTTTTGAAGCAAACATGAGCCTTTGGTCTTCTCTCAGCTTTGTCTTTCTTCTCAGCTGTGTCTTTGGCTTTGATCAGTTTTAATGTGGGAGAGACAAGCCTTGGTTTTGTTTTGCCTTTCATTCGTTTCTTTCATGATTATCTTTTACTTAATTTCCAGGATTGTCTAATTTTGTTTTTGTTTGTGTAGTTGAGCCTGTGTTATAAAATTTTATGTTTTATTGGACCCTATTTTCTCAGTCAAGGCACAATTGTCAAACACTAGCAGCAATGCAAGGCGCTGGTGAATTTGAGTATTTCAGTCATTTCTTGACTCCAGGCACTAGCGCAACTATGGCACAGTTGTAAAAGAGGCTGGTTCAATAAGAATAAATGGTTCTGTAGGTGTGGTTGGGTTTGGTTTCATTATTGCCAATCAGATCACCCCATTTCTTTCCCTTTAGGAAACACAGCCAAATGCTAATGTCACCATGGCTGAAGAGCAAGCATGTTGTGATCATCTCTACTGAAGGGAGGAGAGTTTTCTCTAGCATAACTAGAAGTCTGTACAACACTAAATTCCTAGGCCTTGCAGCAGGGCCCCTCTGTCTCCAGGCACCGAACCTCCCAAGGACAAGAATTTAGAAATATTGCATGTACGTGTGTGTGTGTGTGTGTGCATGTCTTTTTTTTCTTTCTCTCTGTCTCTTATGTATTTCTAGAAGTCCAAACTGGTGAGCTTGGACTTCCTCCTTATCCTCCCCCCTGCCATCCTGCCAGGGAGAAACCGGCTATGATGCCATGCTGCCCAGGACTCTGAAAGCAACCAATTGATAAAAACCAAACTATTATATCTGATATAAAGCTTGTTTATGTAACACTGAAGACTAAGAGGTCATCGTGTGCTTATTCAGTATTCATGCTATATGACTAGACACAGACAATCATTCATTTTGTTAAATCTTACGATATGCATATGTATTAACCATGTGCCAATCAGTAGAATTATGTATGTTATCGTTAACCACTTTTTCCTAAAAAAAATAATAAAAAAAAAGAGATCGGGCTTATCCATCTTGTTGTGTGTAGGTTCCAGACTCTTTCTGCAGAAATAAGTCCTATTTCTTACATGGATATACCTCATCGTGCTGGTTATTCTAAGGGTAGAAATTTCTCTGCCCAACACTATGAACTATTACAACCGTTATGAGGACCTCTACAAACCAATGAAGATGAAACTGAATAGTTTTGGTTAATTATTTTGTTAATATTAAAACAAAAGTGTATTTTCTGTTCACATGCCAGTGCTAATAGGTATAATAAATGGTTCTGTTCCCAAGAACAGTTCCGTAGGGAGAATATTCCCAGTCTGGCCAGGAGCAGGAGGCATCTGGCAGAGACAGCCTCCATTCGGCCTCTCCATCCTGCTGATACTGTTTCAGCTAGGCAGGCATCGTGCTTGTGCACCAGAGGACAGGAAAGAAGACATTTTGTCTGGATTCACTAGAGCTTTTTTTTTTTTTTTTTTTTTTTTTTTTTTTACAGTGTTTCACACCACTATTTAAAATAAACCAAAAATTCTCTACTTCAACTAAGTGTCATTCATTTCAGACACGCACTTGATAAGATGAATGAACACTCACTAGTGAAACGGCTCCACAGCCGACCAGTCCCTGCTCTCTGGTGCACTCTGTGCTCTGTAATCTCCGTAGCGATCGTCACATGCTACTCTGCTTCTCTCTGTATGAAAGTCCTGTAATGTGTCCTCTGTGAGGTCTATGTCACATCCATGCCATATGGCTATGTAGTGTAGAACACAGCACACCACAAAGAATGCACTGACTTTCTGAGGACTGTACAGTGATGTACCAACCAATCCATCCAAAATTCTAAACTGCATTTTCAACATTCCAAAGGTCCACTCAATCATTGACCTAGCCCAGCCAAACACACGATTAAAAGCAAGTTTCCAGTGCATTCTGGGCTCATTGTAAACACTATCTGAGGGGTGTAAAGCCGGTCTCCCTCCTACCTCATTCAAGTAGCTTACACAATTAACTCCACTGCCTCAATAGCCAGCATTGGACTGCATAACTGAATACAGCTTTCCTTTCAAATAGTTAAACTGAAATAAACAAAATATTTATTGTATCTGTCTTATATGTTTATGGATTCAAGTGTGGCACAGTTATAATGCCAAAATAGCACGAGTTAAAACCTGGTATGGGTTGGTTTGACTGGAAACGCATTATTCAACACCAAACTCACATAGTGAAAGTTTCTATTGACACATCCCTGATTGCACCAACAAACCCATGTTGACACAAGCAGATTAACCGCAGACCATAAAACTAACAACTCTGGCGAAAGTGAAAAATATGACACTAGCAATTCCAACTGTGTTTGTGCCTATGCTGTCACCAAAATAGGGCCCCTTTTCTTAATACTGTAACTTAATATAGCATCTCTTCATTTTAATCTGCTTGAATTGTATGTTCTGACAAAGGTTGATCCATCAGATTACTCTGCATATCAATTAACTCCTTATTTATTTCATAATTGCTATCTTTGCAAATAATTAGTAAATGTATTAAATTAGTAAATAATAATAGTAAATTAAATTAAATATATGGTAAGTGATGAGGTTTTGCATTTGATGCTGCTTATGTTCTCGATATAAACATTAAATTACAGGCATTTAGCAGACGCTCTTATCCAGAGCGACGTACAACGAGTGCATTAGTTCAAGGTGCAGAGGTGCAGAAAAACACACTAGAGTGAAGTAAAGATCGCAGTGCCAGAAGTGACCACAGATCAGGACTCCAACCCTGTAGGATAACCTGTTCAGCAAACAAACAGACAATCCTGCCAAGTACAAAACTAGCACTGAAATCACATTTCCCTAATCAGAATCAGACAAAACAATCCTGAGGGCACGAGTTAAAACATCTTGATTCAGAAATCTTTTTTTAATCTTTTTAAACCAAATTTTCTGTTGCCCGGCAATATTATTGCACTTAATTCTAACTAGAAATATAAAGTGTGAACTGTCAATCATCTACATTATTAATGATATAATACTCACATGGCCTTCCTGCAGTTCCTGACTACAGGTACCAGTCTCTGATGACCTGCTGCTGATGTGTTGTAGGTCTTCAAATCAAACTCATCCAGGACCTCCTCTGACATCAGTAACACAAAGGCCAGAGCTGAACACTGGTCTAGTTCCAGCTCTTTATTAGAAAGATTTCCTGTTCTCAGGGAATTCTGGATTTCCCCCACTAGAGAGCTGTCATTCAGTTCATTGAGACAGTGGAACAGATTGATGGTCCTCTCTGCTGAAGACTCCTTTCTGATGCTCTCCTTAATGTACTGGATTGTTTTTTCAATGCTCTCTGATCTTCTTTCTGTCTGTGTCCGTGGATCTGGTACAGGTGATGTGGTTCCTATCCATGTCCATATTCTTTGAAATAAAGAGTTTGGTTTGTGTCTTCTTCCATCAGATCTGCTTCCTGTTTGTGTCAGTAGTCCTCTTAAAGGAGTCTGAGTGGAGTCCAGAGAGAGGCCAAGAAGGAATCGGAGGAAAAGGTCCAGGTGTCCATTCTTACTCTCTAAGGCCTGATCCACTGCACTCCTGTGTAACTCAGACAGCTGCACTCTGTCACTGTGAGGTTTTGATTCTTCTGCTCTGAGTACATTTCTGTTCTCATTTACACATGAATGAAACACAAACAAGGCAGCCAGATACTCATGAATGCTCAGATGCACAAAGCAGTAGACCTTCTCCTGATACAACCCACACTCCTCTTTAAAGATCTCTGTGCACACCCCAGAGTACACTGAAGCTTCACTGACATCAATGCCACTCTCTCTCAGGTCCTCTTCATAGAATATCAGATTGCCCTTTTTCAGCTGTCGAAAAGCCAGCTTCCCCAGTTTCAGGATTATTTCTGTATCTGATGCTGACATCATCCTTGAATTTGTCACATTGGTGCTATGATACTTCTGATTCTTCATATTTGTCTGAATTAGCAGGAAGTGTGTGTACATTTCAGTCAGAGTTTTGGGCAGATCTCTACTCTCTACTTTACCCAACACTGTCTCCAGAACAGTAGCAGAAATCCAGGAGAAGACTGGTATGTGACACATGATGTAGAGACTCCTGGCTGACTTTATGTGTGAGATAATTCTGCTGGCCTGGTTCTGATCTCTGATTCTCTTCCTGAAGTACTCCTCCTTCTGTGGGTCATTGAACCCTCGTACCTCTGTCACCTGGTGGACACACTCAGGAGGGATCTGATTGGCTGCTGCTGGTCGGGAGGTGATCCAGAGGAGAGCAGAGGGCAGCAGATTCCCCTTAATGAGGTTGGTCAGCAGCACATCCACTGATGATGACTCTGTTATATCACAGCACTTCTTATTGCTTCGGAAATTTAGAGGAAGTCGACACTCATCCAGGCCATCAAAGATAAATAAAACTTTTACTTCATCACCTTCAACACTTTTGATCTCTTTCAGCTGTGGAAAGTAGTGCTGCAGAAGTTGCATCAGACTGAATGCTATTTCCTTCTTCAAATTCAGATCTCGGAAAGGAAGAGTGAAGATGAAATCAATGTCCTGATTAGCTTTTCCTTCTGACCAGTCCAGAATGAACTTCTGCACAGAGATGGTTTTCCCAATGCCAGCGATGCCCTTTGTAAGCACAGTTCTGATGGGTTTCTCTTGTCCAGGTAAAGGCTTAAAGATGTCATTGCAGAGGATTGCAGTCTCCTGTGCGGTTTGTCTCTTGGATGCTGTCTCAATCTGTCTGACCTCATGTTCATTATTGACCTCCCCACTTCCCCCCTCTGTGATGTAGACCTCTGTATAGATCTCTTTGAGGAGGGTTGGGTGGTCCTGTTTTGCTAAACCTTCAAATATGCATTCAAACTTCCTCTTCAGATGAGTTTTCAGTGCCTGCTGGGCTCTTTTTATGGATTCATCTGAAGAGAGGAAATATGAGAAAGAATTATGTTTAAAATATGATAAACATTTCAATTGCCCATTTACATTTCATTTCTCAGATTTAAAGCCAGCAGCCATACCTCCATGCACTCTGCTCCTGCCAAATGGCTGAAGCTAAGCAGGTGTGGGCTTGGTTAGTACTTGGATGGGAGACCACCAGGGAATACTGAGTTGCTGCTGGAAGTGGTGTTGGTGGGCCAGTAGGGGGCAATCTTCCCTCTGGTACAAATAAACCCCAATGCCCCAGTACAGTGACGGGGACACTGTGCTGTAGGAGATGCCGTCTTTCAGATGAGACGTTAAACCGAGGTCCTGACTTTCTGTGGTCATTAAAGATCCCATGACACTTATCGCTAAGAGTAGGGGGTTCCCTGGTGTCATGGCCAAAATCCC